>BGNK01003328.1:63779-77386 GCA_003297005.1 Symbiodinium sp. clade A Y106 | reverse complement strand
GGCGCGGGGGGCGGGGCCGGGGCCGGGCGGGGGATTTTTTTTAAAAAAAATCGGTAGTTCGGACTCGGAAAAATTATAAATGCTCGCACAAATGTACGTCGGCCGTTTACGTTATTTTATTTTGCTGATGATATTGAATGATAAGGATCGAAATGCCGTCTGTCTTGATTTTTATAGTATATCTTAGTCCGATATGCCGAAAATTCCGGGGAGAGGATAATATTTTCTATATTATATAAATTATTTCGATTAGTGTGGTCGATCTTTTCTAGGTATGATATGATATTAAATATATATGGTTGTCTCATTTCAAAAGAAATGATATATCGGAGAAATCATCGAGTCGCACCTATATTTTTCGCCACTTGGGTTCAAGATATATTATAAAAAAAACACAAGACGAACGATATATAGCAGAGAAAATATCGCTCATATCGATATTTTCGGACCGAGACATATGCTAATAATCAGAATAAACGATATATAGTTAAAATTTTTGGCCGCCCCGGTATTTCGGGCTAGGATAAACTTTAAAAATAAAGATAAAAAATATAATGAATATTCACGTGAAAAAATTTTTTTACGACCCACGCCTTCGTCTATTTTACGTGCTATATCCAAGCCAAGATAGACTATAAAAATCAATATAGATGCTATATCGGTCTTAATACGTCTTCCGTCTACTCGAATCTTCGAGATATATTATAAAACCAATATAAATTCGGTAACGATTCGCTGCCGCCAGTATTGAGACATTCCTATTCATTATTTTGACGTAATATTTACGAGCCTTTTTACTCGAGCATACAAATGAATTACGAATAGATTTTACCATCAAATTTACGAAATCCCTAAACGTCCTTTTAATGAGAAATTTACAGGTTTTGTAATCGGTAACGACTCATTTCCGCCAGTTTTTGCTAGCAGATACATGAAACCAAATTTTGCCAATAGATATGAAAAATCCTTAATCGTCATTTTAATCAAGTATTTTTTGGTATTTTGCTCGATGACGGCTCCCATACGCCAGATTTTGGTAGCAGATATATGAGATATCTAATTCTTACTTCAATGAAATATTTATAGGATTTTGCTTGGTCGCGGCTAATTTCCGCCAGATTCTGCCAGCAGATATGGGAAATCTTTAAATCTGTTTATTCAATATAATACTGATAAGATGAAAGTTTGAAGGCCTGGGCCTGGTTGCAGAGAGTGGTGGAGGGTCTATTCCTGAACAGTCACGCAGTGACTAACTGCCAGTTTTCCCGATTCATCCCGCATCGTTCCCAGTGCGCGCGAAGCTTACGGGGCTACCACCGCCTTTGGTGCCGAGGCCCTACTAGTAGCAGGATGAAAAGTTAATCATGAATAGCCCGCCGCCCACTTGCCACCATCTGGAATATTTTCATTCATGCCTTCGCAAAGCAGAGTACAGCAGGAACAGCGCCACAAAAAGTGAAGCTCCAACAAACACATCCCCCGGAAGATATGCTCCGCGTGCCCGTCATAACTCTTGAACCCCCCGCACCCATCCGTGTGCATCTTCCAGCTCCAAGCTTTCAACATGACCAAAATGCTTCTTAACATGGATGTATGCATGTGTATGTTGTATTTGCCTTACGGAAAATGCGAAAAACAGGTTATATAGATATAGTATTGTTTAGCTCGGAAAATAGAACATTGCCCACGTACCATGTTGGGCTTGGGGCATTTGCGCTCTCAGAAACCCTAGGCCCTAGACCCTAAACTGTGAGACAGTGGAGTGCTGACGCAAGTTCCGGCCGAGGCACTGTGCCGCTTTCGGGCCTCGAGGGCTCAGAATGGCTGCCCGCAACGAAATCGGGGCCCCCTGTACCCACTCGGCATGCTTACATCATAGCACGACAATGGCTGTCCGCATGGACCATCGGACCATCTGTCATCGTTTGTCGACGTCGTTAGCAAATGCTGCGTACGTGTGCGCCACTCACGACATATGGCTGCGTGAGGGAGCTTCTTTGTGGGGAGCTGCAACTTCCTCCTTCTTGTGTGGTTCGTTTATTTACTCTGGTTGGTCCCCAGCTTTTTGTGCGTGCGATGCTGAAACGATCTGTACATAGAGCACTCAAGCGATGAGCAATTTGATAAAACAAGTTGCCGATGTCGCACAATCATCGTGTGTGGCCTGTCGGCACTCTTGGCAGGGCGTCCCCGGCCCGAAGCATTTGGAAGTAGCGTGAGCCCAGGCTGCGGAATGATCAGATGGCAAACGATGAGCATCTCTGGACACCTCCTTCCGCTGTCGACCAACCGAACACCAACCACTAACCACCACTACGGTCTCACGATGTACTCGGTGTTGCAGAGTGTGTGTGACAAAAGATTGCCGAGCTATGTACGTTCGTGGCGATCCCAGGATCCTAACTCCTAATCACAGACAGCCGCCCAGACTTGAACCCGCAGAACCTGCTTTGTCTGCCCTGTCTTTGGTTGACGGTCCGGATCAGGACTCTGGCCTTGAGTCAAGCATTGAGCTGACACTGTGGCACATGGCCTTCGCACCTTCGGTGTCAAATGGAGCTCGTAGAATGCCTGTAGGTACATCTGAAACAATTCCGAGCAAGGTTGAGTCGAAGCTACTGTCAGGATTTCAGCACAGGCTAAATTCCCTCTACATCTGCAGGCTGAGATCTGACAAAGCCTTGCTCTCCGTCGTAAAAATGCAGACTCATGCAGCCCTCGCGAGGCTCGCATCAGGTGGAGTCTTCCAGAATCTGGCAGGCTAGGCCAGCTCTTTCTCGCATCGCTGTCCTCCTACAAGGCGCCCCTTTAACATTCAGCACCTTTGATCTGGGAGAAATTCACTAAATAAGCTTGTTTTTTGGTGGTGGTTGCAGGACGTTTGTGCTGAAATCAAAAGCACCCGGGAAGTGCAATGTGAGTTCCAAGTAAAAGGCTTGAAAACCCGGGAGTATTCGTGCCGGTGCGGTATCAAGCCACACCAGCCTCAGCCCGGTAGTGTAGACATGTTGGACGTGTAGCACCCAGCCAGCTGCCAGCAGAATCACAGCTCTAAATAAAGCACGCTTTCATCGGGCAGGCACGCTTGGAAAGTTTCGATGAAAGCTGTGGCTGCCCAGCAAAAGCGGGTGAGACACAAGGCAAAGGTACGAATATAAATCCCATGCTGCCAACTACGGCATGTCAGTCGAAACGTCTGAGGCGGCCACGGTGTGAAGTCCCTGCTTTCGCAATCCCAAGGTCTGCCCAATCCAGGACCCTTGAAAGGTGGGACTCAGCACAGCCGGCATGCTTCACAGACTGCCGCGGGCCAGCATGCCCAAACAAGTACACTATTAAACTATAAATCCAATCTCATGGTTCTGCGTGCTAGGAGGAGTCACGCTCCCTGGAACAGCCATCTTTCAGAGCAAAAAACATTCCTTCCTTTGTTACGTGGCTGATTAAATGTTCCGTGTGACCTTTGTGCATTATTGCCTTTGCCATCCGTTTGACTAGATATCGTAGCTGGCAACCCCCCAAAAGCTTCTGCCTAGCACTTCGACGCGAAAGACAGCCGTCAAGGGTACCGGAAGGTCTTGCCAAGGCCGTCACAGGGGGTCGACACTTCGCTATCTCCTGCAAGCAGAAGACCTCCTAGTTTTAATAGCACTTGTCCCGTCCTGGATGCAACCCACCGTCTGTCCCCAACGGCCCGACCTTGTTTTTTGCATGCCCTGGCAAAACATGCAGAAACATGTCTTCCAAGGCCCTGGCAATGGACAGGATATGCTCTACCTGGGAGGTAAAGCAAGGGAGCTCAACAAAGCCTAGACTCCTAGACAAATCTCAGTCGTGTGTTGATAACGCATTACGCAGGCAGATTTGACTCGAAATCCACAGCCTGAGTCTGAGTCACGCCTCGCTATGGGCGACAGTTTCTGCAGTGTTGCTGTTCCCAAGCTCGAACGAATGAACGTTGCAAGGCATTTTTTGGCAGTTTAGTGGCTTGGATTGCTCGAGCACCCGCATTGCTTCATCCACCTAGCCAGCACGGCAGCTCGCGAAGCCCAGCAGTTTCTGCCAACCAGCCGGCCTTGGCTTTGAGCTGGGGCTCGCTGTCCAACAGGATCAACAGCTCGGAGTTGTCCATCTCGAGCATCATGCCTGGAGCAAGCTCTCCAAGTGCAAATTTGTTACAAAACACTTCGGAAATCATCAGTATTCGTTTTCGGATCATGCCGCTCCGAGCTGCTTCAGACTTCAGGTCGCTTCTATCTCGTAAAAAAAACGAGCACCCTATCCACAAGTTCACTTTGCCTGTGATCTTGCCTGCCAGCTCCGGTTGGTGCTTGGAAATTGCCGGGAAAAGCCGCTCCCCAATCAGCTGCTTCTGCACCTGAGCCAATCTGCAGTGGCAGGAGCAAGCGTTCAAAGAGTTCTATATCGTCCGTCCATTTTGGGCCCGCGGACTTCTAAACACTTTACTAGTGGGCAAATGTTCACTTGTTTGTCGGTCGTTAGTGGCCAACAATCAGCCAACAAAAGCAACCCTGCATACATGGTCATGATTGGTCTTGCGCCCCCCGCAATCCCTCTAAACTCTGCAGTAGAAGCTTTGTGGGTGCGGGTTTGGGTGGGTTCGGCTTCAATTCGCCGTGGTTGGGCTTGGTTTGGGGTTTGTCATCGTCCCCGTGCTTTTGTGACTTTGCGTGTCTATTGTGAAAACATGTTGGGTTCAGTCATGTTCAGTTTCCTCATCGCCCTGTGGGCTAGGGCAGGTGTGGCCTTGGTGTTGCTTCTTTTGTAGGTGTGGATGGGTTTGGTTCCCCCCTGCCTCATGTAGTGTGGCATATCCGCCGACCCCTGCTGGGGCGGCGCCCAGAAGTTAGACTTGCTTCTGCCTGAGGCCAACTGTCCCCAGCTCCACACTGTTCCACCCCGCCCTAGCCAACCGTCGGACTCAGTGTAGCGTTCGTACGCTCATCCCTACCCGGCCCCACCGCGTGGCTAGTTTTAGCTAGATTTTGGTGGTATTTAGTAGTATTAGAGTCATTTAATTGAACCCCAATGCATGCCCAACCCCTCCCCAACTCTACCCAACCCTACCCAGCCCCCCCAACCTTACCCAACCCTACCCAACCCCACTCAACCCGACCCGGCCCCACCGTGGGGCTAGTTTTGGCTAGATTTTAGTGGTATTAGTAGTGTTCGAGTCATTTAATTGAACCCCAATGCATGCCCAACCCCTCCCAGCCCTACCCAACCCCACTCAACCCTGCCCGGCCCCACCGCATGGCTAGTTTTAGCTAGATTTTGGTGGTATTTTGTAGTAAGAGAGTCATTTAATTGACCCCTAATGCATGCCCAACCCCTCCCCAACCCTACCCGACCCTACCCAACCCCACTCAACCCTACCGCCCCCACCGCGTGGCTAGTTTTAGCTAGATTTTAGTGGTATGTAGTAGTATTCGAGTCATTTAATTGAACCCCAATGACCCCAACCCTACCCAGCCCTACCCACACCCACCGCATGGCTAGTTTTAGCTAGATTTTAGTGGTATTAGTAGTATTCGAGTCATTCCCAATGCATGCCCAACCCCTCCCCAACCCACCCAGCCCTACCCAACCCCACTCAACCCTACCCGGCCCCACTGCGTGGCTAGTTTTAGCGAGATTTTAGTGGTATTTTTTGGTATTAGAGTCATTTAATTGAGCTCCAATGCATGCCCAACCCCTCCCCAACCCTACCCAACCCTGCCCAGCCCTACCCAACCCTACCCGGCACCACCGCGTGGCTAGAGTCATTTAATTGAACCACTCAACCCTACCCGGCCCCACCGCTATTTAGTAGTATTAGAGTCATCTAATTGACCCCAATGCATGCCCAACCCCTCCCCAACCCTACCCGACCCTACCCAGCCCTACCCAAACCCCACTCAACCCTACCCGGCCCCACCGCGTGGCTAGTTGTAGCTAGATTTTAGTGGTATTTAGAAGTATTAGAGTCATTTAATTGAACCCCAATGCATGCCCAACCCCTTTTAGCTAGATTTTAGTGGTATCTAATAGTTAGAGTCATTTAATTGAACCCCAATGCATGCCCAACTCCTCCCCAACCCTTCCCAACCCTACCCAACCCCACCCGGCCCCACCGCGTGGCCAGTTTCGGCTAGCTTTGAGTGGTATTCAGTAGTATTAGAGTCATTTAATTGAACCCTAGTGCATGCCCAACCCCTCCCCAACCCTACTCAACCCTACCCAGCCCTACCCAACCCACCGCGTGGCTAGTTTTAGCTAGATTTTAGTGGTATTTAGTAGTATTAGAATCATTTAATTGAACCCCAACCCTACCCAGCCCCACTCAACCCTACCCGGCCCGACCGCGTTGCTAGTTTTAGCTAGATTTTGGTATTTTGTAGTATTAGAGTCATTTAATTGGGTTGCAATGCATGCCCAACCCCTCCCCAACCCTACCCAGCCGTACGCAACCCCACTCAACCCTACCCGGCCCCACCGCGTGGCTAGTTTTGGCTAGATTTTAGTGGTATTCAGTAGTATTAGAGTCATTTAATTGAACTCCAACGCATGAGGTTTAAAAAGTGCTTGCGATTTAGAGTGTTTTTCTTCCTACTTAGCAAGGACAAGCCAGAGTTTAGGGTTTTCGTTTCAATGCATATGCCCGAGTCAGGGGATAGGATTTAGTCCAGGGTATAACGCTTGCCTGCGTTAGTTCCTTTTCGGGGTCGGCGGCATTGGCGGCTGATGCTCATGATGCGGGCTTTTGGGGGGCCAAGATGGGAGGGACTACTGCCCGGTGCACGAACTCGCGCTGCCCGCACCTGGCGCAGCCCTTAAATAAAATGACAATAACAATGGCGACCTACCCGTCTCTGTATCCGTCTGCATTTTGAGGGAGGACAACACCCCGTCCCAAAGTCGCCTGCCCGTATCTGCGGCTGCTGGCATAATTGAAATTGCAATGATTCCCAGAAGACAGCAAGCACTCCAAGCTACCCCATCTCGGCATGTCCTGGCAGTTCTGAAGCGTCGCTGTGATGCGATATCGAGATCCAAACAAGAACAACAGCAGCTACGAGAATTTCCACCCATCCCTGTAGGTGTCGGCCCGTTTGCAGCGGCGGGCGACTGTCCCTCCATCCTGCCCGCCTCCCTAACCATACAGTTTGGGGGGGGAGGGGGGGTCAGGGGCGGGGCAGGAACACTAAACGCCTATGCCGGACAGGACAGCATTGTGAGATTGATCGGCTGTTTACATTGGGTGGTTCAGCATGGTTCGGCTCTCTAGGCCTAGCTGCGACTCGAAATGCTCCTGGGAAACGTGCTCGCCGCGAAACTTAGAATGGACTTCACCTCTTCCCGTCACGGACTTCTCATAGATTCGATCTGGTCATGTACACATCTGAAAACCGCTTTCAACGCCAGTCCGTGCTTGCAAGCTCGCGACAATCCTTTGGAGTGCATTCTGTCTTCTGTTGTCGAATTGCTTTGGAGCATTGTCCCGGAGCTCCTGGCGTGGCCATGGTACCTGGGGGCTGCGTGTCCCTGGGTCCCACCAAAGATGTTGCTGGGACGGGCAGCGCAGCCTTGATCAGCAAGTTCCCTGCCATATCAAGAAACCAAGGATGCCGCCGGTGGTGCAGCAGCGGCGAGGGCTGCAGCTGTCAGCTGCTGCCCAGCTCCTTGTGCAGTACTTGCTGCAGGCTTCTGTGCATGCAGCGAAAACTCGTAAACGCCGTTGTATCCATTGAAAGAGCCAAGAACTCCGTGCCTGGGTTGGCAGCCTGGGCCGGCGTCTGCTGCGGCTGAGCCATCGGGGCAGGCATGCCTCAACAACGGCTGGTTCCCCCCCAGGCAAGGTTTGCGAACACACCCGAGCATCCGGCCTGGGCGCATCATCGGCATTTGAGGCATGGCAGGTCGCATCATTCCCATTGGGCCCATGGGTCCCATTGGCATCGGCATGCCTCCTTTGCCCATGGCTCCGGGCATTCCCATTGCACCAGGCATGCCCTTGCCCATGGCACCCATTCCCATCATCTGCGGGTTCATTGGCATGTTGGGCATGCCCTTGCCCTTCTGGCCCATCATTCCAGCATTCGGTCCGCCCTGGCCCATCAGGTTGCCTTTGCCCATGCCACCCATGCCCATCATTGGCGGACCTCCCATGGGGCCACCTATGCCGCCCATCGGGTTTCCGTACATCTGGCTGCCACCCATACCCATGCCGCCCTTTCCACCCTTTCCTTTTCCTCCCATGCCCTTGCCCATGCCGCCAGGGGAATAGCGCTGACCTCAGCCGGAAAGAACTCAAACCGATCAGCAGCTTGGGTGGTTTGGAGTGTGTTGAAGTGATGGAATTTTCTCTTCGAGACACGCAGGCGCTCGGCCCGGACGTCACGTTTCTCTGCCAGGCCCACGTACAGAGGCTTCCCCTTCACGACCTATTGACGGCTGAGCTTGGCAAGGACCTTGAAACGCTATGCAAAGGGGCTCCGTCCTTGAGGTGCATCTCGGTTACAGCTTTAGTGGCTTCGTCCGGACTAGAGAAGCAGACGAAGCCAAAGCCCTGCACGGGTCATGCAACAGGGGCTGAAGCATCTAAACCCAAGGTCCGCGGACTGCCGGCCCTGCACTAATCTGGCCTTGCACTTGCCAGTGGCCTCCTGCTCAGTATGGCACTTCCCGGTGTGAATCGACGTGTGACGTACAATGACTGCGTTGCGACGTTATTGCAACAGAACGTGGCTGTTTTGCAGTCCTTCATGGCAACGACGGACGTGATGTTGCCAAAGGGTTCCAAAAGAGCCTTTAAGGAGTCGTCGTCTGTGGCCTCATCCTCAGCTGCCGACTGCTGCAGCCTTCTTTGAATAAGTATTCCTTCCCGAGGAGAGTTTCCTTGCTAAGACTTTGCACTAGACTTTGCTTTTCCCCTCTTTGACGCAGTGGCCAAGTTTTTGACGTACAGGTTGACGCCCTGCGAACGCGACGGTCCAGCTGCCGGATCCCTTGGCGGCATCTTCTCCTCATCAAAGTACATGTATGACTCTATGCGACCTCACCCTTTGATGGAGGTCCAGGCATGCACAGGCCTTCAGTTCCATTTGGCGCTCATACTTGGATTGCGCGCGGGCAACATACAGCAGATAGCCTGCTTTGTGATGCAGTCGCTCTTGGCAACCAAGACCCAAGATTGATTTGATTCTCATGGTTGCACTCGAGCTGCTCTTTTCTGTCCGATCCTTCTCTTCCTCTTCCTTTTCCTTCAGGGCTTACTCCAAAGAATAGCCGGTGCCCGGCCCTTCAGAGACCCGGAGAATGAGTCCTTGTCTGCTTCCTTCTGCTCATCAGTGCGACAGTCCTTCTGGTGCATAGCAGTAATCGCCTGCAGGCCAGTCCTTCTTCCGTCTACTCGATGCAATACCTGGGTTTCTGACAGCCGGCAGCCTGAACGGCTTGCTCGTGAGTCTCGTAGTTGAGGAATGCAGACTTCCTTCCCTGACCAACCAGCAGGACTGGTCCGAACAACACATCAAGGCCAAGCGGCAGGCACCAACGCGGACCTTCGGGTCGGTGGACACATGAGACGAGGTGATCTGAGCACCGCGTCAGCATAAATCGAAGCATGACAAATGTCCATGCTGCGATGCATCTCGGGTCAATTCCGTGTGCTACGAGGATGAGCTGCCAGCGGCTCCGTGAGGTGCGAACTCGGTCTTAAGCTTGTCCTGCCGCAGTACGAGGAGCTGTGGCCCCTGCATGATCCTCGATACTGTTGGAAGCAAAGGATGCTCCCTCGAGACCTGCTGGCCAATGCAAACAAACTTCCGTTTCCACTTTGTAGCTTTTGTGTTGGTCGTCCAGTGTCAGTCAGTGAGAGTTTTCAAGTGTGTGTGTGTGTTTATCGACTTCTTTGAGAAGGCGAGGTGAGTAAGCACGTGCGATTATGTACAGTGCAAAGTCAGAATTTTCAAGTTTTCTGTGATCTACATCTTACGACCAAATCCTCGTCCCAGTCATCAGGGAAGTTTTTGATGTAGATCTCAGCGTGACAGATATGAGCACAAAGCAGGCAAATAAACGTGGCTTGGGCTCCTGGCATTGGTAAAGGTGTTCATTGCTGGCTTCTCACCTCAAACAAAAAACAGGCATTCTCGGCACATTTTTCCTGTACCGTGCCGATTTACACTGGGCTTCCAGCGATCTTGACGCTTGACGAAGCCAGACACCCCGACCTCCCCCCGACACAACTTATCACCAAAGAAAATTCATCTTCTGTCTTGCTGGACCACCGGTCGCTACACTCTCACTACTCGAAAAAGCCAGATGAAGTTTCTCGGTTACCAGTCGACTACACAGTGGCCGGAAACGGCCACAAAAGATAGGGAGCTGCATCCTGAGGCATCAGACCGTCTTCTCTCCGATTTGCATACCGTCGACTCGTTCAATGGCCTGCCACATGCGTCGTTGCTGGGTCACGGCTGCTGCAACTTTTAAGCTCGCAAAACTGGCGGTGAAAACAAAGCTGCCTAGGATCTTCAGACCGCGACCAAAAGGGCCCAACTGCGTCGAAACTGACGCTGTCTCTCGCTGTTCAGCCCGGCCTGTTTGGCCGCATCTTCGGTCTCGTAGTGCACCTCAAGTGCAATTGAGTCTCGTTTCTGCTGCCCTACTGCAGATGCATAAGCACGATCAAGCATGATCCGTCGATCCGTGCAAGCTCCGGATTTCGGCCACCGGCAAAACCGTATCCGCGGGACTTCCCATCTGGCCCAGTGCAGACCTTCCAGAACTGACGGCTACTCGGCTGCTTTCTCTTGCTGGCTATAAGGGCAAGTCCCGCATGTCAAAATTCAATCTGGCTGAGTATGTAGCGTTGCAAGACTTCCCATGTTTGGATGACTCTGGATATGAATCGCATCCAGCGCTCCTGAAAATGTTGTGTACGCGTGCGGCATGATGCTGTCTGCGTGATAGCCGATAGCCGGTGTCTGCATGAGCGTGCAAGCCAGAGTCATGCGATTGCCTACCCTCGCATCCTCTCGCATGGCTATGATCGATTGTCTGCATGATCGGGCGTGTGTGTGCACGCGTGTGCGTGTGTGTGTGTGTGTGTGAAAGCCCTGATTAACTGCTAAGGGTCTCTGGTATGCATCGCACCACTTTTTCGGAAGACGCAAGGGGGCAGAGGTGGCCCATAGAGCTCTGCTGATCATCCCAGCGTACCTGCATACAGAATGGCAACCAGGCCAAGCCACAAACCTGGCAAGCCGAGGGTCACAAGGCCTCGATGGAACACTAAGGTTTCGATGAACCACTAAGGTAGATGATACTGACAATTTAGACGAAAGCCGATGGATAAACTGGATATGGCCACTTCTCCGTGCCGTGTGATGGTCTTGTTGCCAGCCGGCGAGAGCTCCGACCTTGAGCACGCCGTCTTCCGTAATGCGGAACACCAAAGTACTTGGTCGAGCCAGCCTCGATGAGCAAAACCTTGCACCAGAGTCAGGCAATATCTATCTCTCTCTCTCTCTCTTTCAGGTACCGCCCCAGGTGTGTCAAGACACAGACTTGAAAGCACAGTTGAGCGTGAGTTCTCAAGTCCGAGTGCATCTCATTGTCCGGCTGAGTGCTGTGTTTGGCTGAGAGCCCAAGTCGCCTAGAGTTTTTAGAACTCGTCTGCAACATGGCAGCCTCACATCCGGAAAGCAGCATGTCTGGTGGATGTGACTATCACGGCCGTGCATCCCTCTCCTTTCAGGGACCCAGCCACAGGCGATGAGTTTGACGGACAGGAGATTTCATTCGAGCTTCCTGAGAGCAGAGACGTTCAGGCATTCTTAGATTCGCAGCGAACGCCCACGACTCCTGTTTCTAGTTCGTCAGATGCTGATGTGCCTGAGATCAGTCATCCTGCCGCTGCATCTACGGAACCCCAGGCAGAACGAACTAGGAAGAAGCCACATCAGCAGAAAGTTCCTCCTGCTACTCAGGCTCCAGGTTCCATCGGTCGTCAAGCAAAGGACCAGACTTCTGGTCCATCCAGCATCGACAGGATGGAAATGAGTGGCGCATTAGACGCCATGTTGACGCAGGACCAAGACGACTTCGGCGCCCAGCATGTGCTCTGACCAGGCCAGCTCAGCCTACCCTGCAGTGAAGACACCAGGTTCTTCTCCTCGTGCTGCAGAGTACGGATCGCCTAAGGAGAAAACACCGAGGACTCAGGCACCGGCTCAGTCAGACATGCTGATGAAGAAATCAGAACCGCTTGCTATGCCACGGCTAGCATCGGACCCCAGATTGGAGAGCACGCAACACATGAAAACTGAACATTTCATTGAGAAAGATGCTGTCGGTGGCGCGAGGTCTGGTACGCTTGTCAGCTGGGCGGAGCCGTTGAAGATCACACCTAATCATCCGGATGTGGTCGAGAGGAACGCCAGGTCCGCCAGGTACCTCGCTCGCCTCTATCACGAAGCTAACATCAAAGAGCCCCCAACTATGGAGTGGACGTTCCTGGCGAACGTGATGCAGGCATATGCAGGCCACAAAGAAACCCTGTTTTCGCATGTTGCATGTATGCAATCCAATCAGCACATGTTCTGGATTCATTACCTTCGCGAGCCTTTCAGTACCAAAGCTGACGACTCGCAGTGCATCGATACACTTTGTTCTTTGCACATGGCACTAATACGGCAGGTGCTGAGGGAATCATGAACAGCTGCTATCTCGCCCCAGCCACACTCGCAGATGGACCAGGTGCAGTTGGCCATTACAGCCAGGCTACCAACTTGTCAGACGAAGGCAGTTTCGATCGAGTTGTGCAATCTGGCAAGTGGCAGTGTCCAGTCATGATTCATGGGTTCGTCATGACACCGGCTGCCCGTTGTGTTCTGGAGTCAGGAGGGGGGCAGGAAGCGCAGCAAGCTTGCATGATTCATGCTACATTACAAACGTGACAAGAAGTGGCTTCTGCATTGAGACCTGGCCACTGTCACCAGCTTTGTGATTGCAGTCAAGAAGCAGTTTCAGCCGCTCAGGGATCGCCTCGGAAGGCCGATTTTTCAGCTCGGACCTACTCATGCTGCTTCAGTCAAGCAACAGCTTCGTAAAGCGCGACAGGCATAATTTGTCGCATGTGATGCGACCGACCGATCAGAGCCGTCCTTCAGGTTCTGCCAAAACATGGAGATGCAAATGTAAGTTGCATGGCGCGTGTGCTTGCATCACTCATGTTCTTGCCCATTGCCGATTGCTTTCCACACTGACAGTTTTTACCTCCTTCAGGTTTTGCTCGGAGATCGTAGGTGTTAGTCAACCACCATTGTGAACCATGGCTCGTCAGGGACGCAGGGATGCTTTAGGGGTGCCCAATCACTTCGGCTGTCGGTCTGGGTTTACTCGTTTTACGGCTTCGGCCTGGGTTTACTCTTTTTCCCCACATCTTTGTGTGGGGTTCTTACTTTTTGGGGCTGCATCCCGCTCCTTCTCCTCCTCCTCCTTCTCCTCCTCCCGCTCCTCGGACACACATCACATCTCGGACATCTCGGACACACAATACTCACCCATGCCACATCTCGGACACACATCTCGGACTCTCC
>BGNK01003328.1:43550-62389 GCA_003297005.1 Symbiodinium sp. clade A Y106 | reverse complement strand
TAAACGCCACTAAACGCACCCTCCACAGGGATCCAAAGGGCCTGGTCGGATGCCGCGCGGGCCTCGCCGGACTCTCCGGAAGACTCTAAACGCCACCCAGCCTCGGTCGGATGCCGCGCCGCCGGACTCTCCGGAAGACTCTAAACGCCACTAAACGCACCCTCCAAAGGGCTCGGTCGGTTAGAGCTGTTCCTTGTAGGACTCCTCTCTCAAGCTTCTGGCTCCAGGCTTGTGAGCCTAATTGGAGTCCTACAGAGGTATCCCTACACATGTTCCATAACAACCAAGATTCAGTGCTGGAAGAGGTACTCATTAAATATCTCCATATGGCTTGATGAGAGAGCGTGTCGAATGCTTGTCGTATATCAAGTTTAAGAACGTGTATATTACGACGTTCTGCTCTCTTGAAGATACGCAGGGCAGANCATATGGCTTGATGAGAGAGCGTGTCGAATGCTTGTCGTATATCAAGTTTAAGAACGTGTATATTACGACGTTCTGCTCTCTTGAAGATACGCAGGGCAGATTGTGCACAAGCCACGGCCTCTAGGACTTGGGTTCCTTTCCTACAGGCGTGTTGCCCAGCTCCATATTCGGGAAACTTATCTTGTAAGCGCAATACTAGAATCCTGGTAAAAATCTTGGCTAGACAGGGGGTAAGCGAGATGGGTCTCAGGTCATTAGGTTTGCAGGGCCAGGGTCGTTTGACCTTAGGGACGAAACATATCTTACCAACCTTCCAAGACTGCGGAACAGCGACCTCTCCCAAAAGGATCTGATTGAAGAAATAGACAAGCTTACCTTTCTTATCTGCCGCAAAGAAAGTTCTAATAGCATCGTAGCAGACCGAGTCACAACCTGATGCCGTGTTGCGTTTAACTTTGCAGAGAGCAAGACCTACTTCTTCGGGGGTGGTGGGTTCAGGTCTCGGGGCTTCCGTCACATGCTTCGTGAAAAGGGCTTCGGTCTGTGGGCCTGTGATTTCGTAATCTTCCGCAGCCAGGGAATACTTGTTCTTATAGAAGGACTTCATCTCACAGGTTGCAGCGTGTTGGCCACCTAATTGTTCGATGAAACTACCATCCGTGAAAGTTTGGGTGGCACTTCTGCGTAGATGTGAGATGGCCCCCCTGTCCCCTTGTCTGGNTCGATGAAACTACCATCCGTGAAAGTTTGGGTGGCACTTCTGCGTAGATGTGAGATGGCCCCCCTGTCCCCTTGTCTGGCTGCGTGCAGGAGGCTTAGCTTATGTTGTTTTTGCGCCTCTAGTCTAGCTTGCCCAATTTGTCGAACGAGATCGGTCCTAGCATCCCAATCTGTGCACAACTTACGTCGACGAAGAAGTTCCTTAACTTCAGGGGGATCCCGGTATTTTCTTGAGGGGAGTTTAGAACCAAACTCTTGACATAAGATGCGGAAGTTTTCTTGGGTGAACTCAAAGGACTTAGGATCCGAAGCTCGTTCCAGAACATCTGTCAGGACATACCAACGTCCACACCCGTTTCGAGGTCTGTGGGGTCTCTCAAATAAACCTACTCTACCGCAGAATTTCGCCAAAATGGCCTTATGATCCGAGGGCAGAGCAAGTCTAACTAAGGTCATCTCGTAAAGCAAAAGAAGGATCTGTCATGGGCCATCTGAAAAGAAACCAGTCAATACAGCTAGATTCGTTTCTGGCTTGCCAAGTGTCTCCCAGACATGCATAAATTCCAGTCCACGGTGAGAAAGGAGGAGGCGCAGTCTAGCAAGGGCCGGGAAGGCCGAATTCGTCAGGGTCAAATTCTGGTTAAGATCCATGCCCAAAAGAATGCCATCACAGAACCTAGCTTCCGAAAGAATTTCATCTACTTTAGAGAGAGAAGAGAGCCAGACCTCTTCCACATCCGGTCGTTGTTGATGGGGTAGATGTCCCGCACCAAGCCACAGAGCCCTGCCCTGTGAACGACACTCAAGTATATCAATCCTGCGCCGAAAAGGTGTTTGTTCTTGATATCAAGAGCCAGCTTATCCCTGAGAAGGACTGCAATACAGTGATGACTCAAAGGGGCCTGGTACACAATCACATGATAAGACTCTCCAGAAAGAGAAAGTATCTCTGTTTTCACGTCCCCTTTAGGGATACTCGCGAAACCTCCTAATTCCTGCAGAAAAAGAACATCCCATGCATCCTCAGTACGATCCAGTACGGCTTGCAATGAGGAAAGGTGCTTGCCATGTAAATTCCATGTCAATGCAGTGAATTCATTGAGGGCTTTGGGCTTGCTGCTGTCACTACGTCTCTGTTTTGGTTCTGCAGTGTGATAGCAGAGTCACCCAGTGAGTTCTCTGGTGATTTCATCCTGATTCTTGGACAAAACCCTAGCAAGCACACGTAAGTCAACCCACCATCCAGACTCGTCGCCCTTAGCATCATTCAACATAAGGCTATGATCGTACGGTTTGCGGTTTGCTGCAAAGTAGAGGACTTGCTCACCCCTTTCCAAAGCTTCCCTCTCCAATCCAAATCAATGAACTCCTGAGAGATGTACTTGGAACAGTATTCTTTGATGCCAACCAGAGCACGAATCTTTGCGCGATCCTCCTTCGATCTGTTTCGTGCCACCCATACTCTGCTTTGCACTTGCTGAGGGAGCTTGCTGAAAGGCTCAGTTGCCAGGTACTTCTTGATACCTTCCAGAGTTAGGGATTGCACCTTGCGTCGTTCTCCTAGGCCTTGAGTGTCTGCGTACAGGAGCTCTATCCTGGCGAAGTTGGAACGAATAACGAGTATGTGAACATCGTGCAACAGCGGGGAAGCTTGAATCTTTGAGAAGATTTGTCTTACCTCAGCTTCGATGTCCGATTTTTTGGCTTCGCTCCATCCCCCTATCACCAATTGAAAATCATCTACTACAGGGCGGCTTACCGAGCTGGGCACGTTACTTCTCGGGCTCACATCTCCCATGTAACCTCCCGTCCCCCCTCCATGTCTGTGTGAAGGGCCAGGGCTCACGGACCTTGCGCTTCTCAGGTCTCTCATCTCCAACTCCATCTGGTCGAGTCTAGACTGAAAAGTAGTCTGCTGTTGCTGGAGGTTGTTCACTTGCTCAGACACCTTGGCAACATTCTTGCCCTGAGAGCGGATTTCCGAAAGCATCTCCTTCTGGCCGCCACGAAAAAGATCCCTCAATTCCTGAACCCACGCAGGGGCCGGAGCCGACCTGGCGGGCATTCCGAGGGTGCGAGGGCAGAGGCAGGATTGGCCCCTGGGCCTGGAACTAGGGATGAAGGGGCAGAGGAGTTTGAAGGATTTGAGGGATTTGAGGGATTAGCGAGCACTTCCTCCAAAAAGTGGGGGCGGATTCTGGCCCCTGCAAGCTTCATACGCTTTTCCGGGCTGGCTGCTTTATCGTTCTTTTTCGGTGGGATTTTTCGAGGTGTAGGTGTAGTCATCGGGGGTGCCATCTCGAAGGGCAGCCTGCAAAGCAGCAGCAGCATCAGCAGCATCTCTCAAAGCGTTTCTACGGGCTTCTGCATCAATCAAAGAGGCAGCAGAGGGGGCCCCGTGGGTTCCATTACCACTAAGCGGGCTTTCATCACTATCAACGACCCCGACACTACCACCTCCATCCATCACAACTTCACCTTCAACCGCACCACGCTGATGAAGCATCGGGGGCAAGAGTTAGTCCAGGCCTACCTGTTTACGGGGCGGGGCTTTGACTCTCGCAGAGGGGAGACTAGACTGCAGCGGCCGAAACCTTGAGCCAAAATGGCTTGAGCCAAAATGGTCCCTTTGCTCCTTTTAGGGGTCGGGTCTTCTCATTTTAGGGTTTCGGTCTGGGTTTACTCCGTTTAAAGTTTAAAGCTTCGGCCTGGCTTTACTCCTGTATTTCTTTCATTGGGGTTTCGGTCTGGGCTTACTCTTTTTAGGGCTTTGGCCTGGGTTTGATCGTTTTGGGGGTTTCGGCTTTCTTTTAAGCTTACCTTTCGCTTCTTTCAGGGTATCGGGTTGGGTTTACTCCTTTTTCGTTTTGGACCTTGTTTCATTAGGGTTTCGGTCTGGCCTTGCTCTTTTTAGGGCTTGAAAGACGCAATGATTTGGCAAGAAAAAACGGCAGAATGAACAACAGAAGTGAAAGGACGAGGAAGGAAAGACAGCAAAACGGCGAAGAAAACAAAGCAGTATATGGAGAAACGACAAGGAAAGAGCGAAACGAAGGAGCTGAAGACCAAATAACCCAACAGAGGCAAAGAGACAGAATAAACGACAAAAGCAGCTAAAGTATCAACGACAGAAGCATAGGAGAAACAACAACGAGGGAAAGTGCAAAGGGAAGAAGGGCAGAAAGAAAGAAGAAACGAACCACGTGGTAAAAACAAATGTATATGTATATGTACATGTATCTGTATATGTATATGTATACGTATATGTATATGTACATGTATATGTATAGGCATATGCATATGCATAGGTATAGGTAGAGGTAAAGGCATAGGTCCTACCAAGGGGCCTCTCGTTCGAGACTCGCGACTGTTGCCTCCGGACAACAAAAAAGACACCAGCGACCCCGAAAAAAAGACACAAGTGACCCAAAAAAAGACACAGGTGAGCCCCCTTGCCGTGGACGCACCAGGAACCACAGGGGTCGGAGCAGATCCCGACCATCTCACCAGCAACGACGACAAGATTCGTTGGAGCACCCAGGTCGTGGAAGTCCAGCCCAACAGAGTATGACAGTAATCGTGAATATGGTCTCAATTTGCCTCGTCAGGTGATTTCGAACAAATTCACCCGCGACCTACAGATGGCATGGACGTTTTCGATGTTCGTCTTGCCCAGGTCATGACAGGTGGACTCATTCAAGTCAAGACAGGAGGCCATCGCAGCAGGCACATTGATGCGATCGCTGCGAGGTGAAAATTCTGCTCAGGGCACAGGTGCAGACCTCAATGCGACTTTGACTCACATGACCAAGCAAATGTTCCCAGGGCAGGACCCATACCTGTGGGGCAATCGCTACAATGCCATCAAAGAGCTGACCAAGGAGCTTGCTATATAAGGTTGTCGTGCAGAAAGGCCCGGTTGCTGCGAATCAGTCCATGTTGCTGCAGATTCAAGAACTTCAGCGGGAGAATGCGAGGTTGAAGAATGCTAGATCAGGTACGACAACCACGACTCCTGCACCAAATACTCCACTGCACACACCTCCGGCCAAAAGGGACCAGGAACCCCAAAGGGACAGCCCACGCCGAAAGCTGTCAGTACACCCAAGAGCTCAGGAGTCCATCCGACACCACCCTCGTACCGGAGGACTAAGGATCGTCACACCACCATAGCCGAGACACCTGATAACACGATTCGGAGCCTTGAGGACTGTTGGCAGTCTAGACGTATGGAGGAAGAGGGTTCGGATCATGACCTTGAACCCGTTCAGGAAGAACAGAGGGATGATGACGCCACAGTTGTCCCCAGTCTTGATTTCTCACCACCCGGCGTTCCAGATCAGGCATTCGCTGACCCCATGGAGACAGTTCAGACATTTGAAAGAACGGATCAGGCACTTTTTCTTGATGAGTGTAAAGTTTACAACTACAAGATGGCCACCATCAACTCATGGATCTCTCATCGCATTGGCAAGGAGAAGATGCCTAAGGTTCGGACCGCCAGTGACGAACTGTCTGCAGCTTTGATCCGCTTACCACCAGGTAACCGTCCGGCAGTCGATGCCATTGCTGTGGGGTGGGGCTTGTCAGTCACAGCAGCTGCGAAGATAGGCGAGCGCTCTCTTTGCAATCTCATCGCTGCCTGCTATGTGTTAGGACAGCTCACACCATCAAAAAATGTGCGTATCCTACAGCACAAGCTCTTTCGGATCTCAGATTTTTGTGGAACCTCGCCGAGGAGCGCGGTCTCCCAATTCACACCTTTGCCTTCAAGGCAAAGTTCTGGCATCTACCCTGAAGCTTGCCTTTCGCTGCATCGAGCAAAAAAAACATGCTCCGAGTTTTCTTTTGCGAATCCCATGCAGTGCCGACTCCATGAGCCCATGAGTTTCTTCTTTTAGGCTTTCATGGCGCAAGGTGACAACATGGTTTCAAGCACCCTCAGAACACTCTTGATCTCGCCGAAAGCCCTACCACCCAACGAGAGCAATTGACTCAAGCTCTCCTTGAGATACTAGAAGGTGAAGATTCTCAGAGTGAGGAAGGGGACCGACAATCCCACACTTCCTCACAGCTCAGTTCATTGCGAAGCACCTCTCTGCGGGAAATGCTCGTCGCATTCGTCATTTTGACTCAAATCTTGATTACACGTGGGATACGTGAGCTGCAAGAAAGAGTTCAGCTCCTTGAAGCGGCGGCTCGTTGATTGACTGGTAGTGCACATCAATAGGACGAAGCCTCAAAGACAAGGTTGCCTTTGCTCGCAGTCACCCGCTTTTGTGTTACGGCATTTGTGAACTTTTCTGTTGCGTTCATGTGTCGTTCGCAGCCGTTTCTCACTGGAGCCCATTACAGCACCATGCCTGACCGACAGAGGAGTCAATCACCGATCCCATATGCCTGGCGATGGGCCTGGCGCACTGACGGCATAAATTGGTGGTGGGAATGGTTCGAAGCTTCGCGCGCCTGGATTCGGCAGCGAACAAGTGCAGACCGTCCTTTGCAGTCTGCAAGTGACCCACCGACATCTCCATCACGCAAGAGAACCAGATCTCCCTAAAGTGAGCATTCATGCCCATCGCCTTGATGTATAATTAAATTTTTCAGGTGCCTCGGCATTGGGTTACAGCGCCCTCCCACAGAGTGGGACAACTTTTGCGGTGCATCCCGAAAACAGCAGGGGGCGATCTTGCAATGTTTGAGCAAGCATACAATGAACCCAGATGTCCGCTGCCGTTTCTTTACCCATCAATTAATTCATGCTTTGTAACATGCTTGTGGCAAGCATGGATCGGGAAAGCACCTCTCCGGTGCATGATCTTCCTGACGATGCGAGTTCATGGCATTCTGCGTTCGATTCGCCGGATGATCCACCGGCAGGTGATGAAGGTGACCGGCATCTCACAAAAAGCAGAAGACCATCAAGCCGCGGTCCAAAAGGAAAAGCAAAGGAAAAATAAAGATAAGAAAGAAAAGAAGGACGTGCGATCCAAGAACACCGCCAACGAGCCTGGATCCTCATCCATTTCAGAACACTTCTCGTTACCTGAAGAGCCTGTTGCTCCCGTTCACCTACCTGCCGACACATCACATAGCTCTTCGCAATTGGCACCGCGTCCTCATCGCCGTTCCATGGCGTGTGACAAACCACTTGTCAGGGCGGGACTGAGGTGCCGCTGTCACATTTTATTTACGTTTCACGCTGTCCTTATACTGAGTTCACGCCAGATCCGGTCGACTGAGATCCTGCGCTCTTTGCAAAAACTTGCTTATGCGGCTTTGTATTGCAGATGAAGTCCTGACATTCCAGGGCATGTGTGTGTGTGTGTACACACCTACGTAAACATGGTGACGCAGTCAGCCGTTTTATTGCCGTTGTCCGCTTGTAGTTTTTCAGGCAAGGCACAAGCCTTTCGTCTCCGCAAGATAAGCCCTGAGATTTCAGGGCCTGTGTGTGTGTACACACCTGAACATGGCGGCGGAGTGAGCCTTTTATTGCGCAATTTTTAGGCAGGGGGGCAAGGGCTCCAGTGATAAGCCTTGCCCAACGAAGCCAAATCACTGGAGTTGATGCAGTGGCTGATCACCACTGTGTACCTGCTATCGGATTAGCCAGTGGGCCACCTGTGACACTGGAGTAACCCACACTAGAGTGACGGTCTGCATGTTTGCCGCAATCTGATACATGTGTCTTGGTCGTCTTGGTCTGGGTCTGTCAGGGATTCTTCGCATCAGTACGTGCCGAGCCAATGTGTGTGTTTGTGTGTGTGTGCAACTCTTGTTCCAAAGGATGTAGGATACGCACGGGGCCCGAGGGCTCATCATACAGCTCGGGCCAACGAAGCTCTGAACAATGCAGCCAGGAAAACGTACCTGCATGTGCAATGGTGGCATACCGATGTAACAAGCTAGCACAAGCAGCATCCATCTAAGCAAGGATGACCGGTCTGCAAGTGTGTGCGTGTGCATGCGTGCTCGTGCATGCAAAGTCCTTCTCGCCTCCGTGCACGTCCGAAGCACCAACGACACCATATTCTCCAAGCGAGCAAAGTGCCCTGCAAAAGCCCTAAGTCGCAAGCTAATGCATGGAGATAACCAGAATTCCAGTGCCTCGTTTCCCAGCCCAATCTGAGAACCCTCCTGTCTTCCCTCACTACGAGGCCGGCGCTTTCCATGGACTTGCCGTGGACGGCTCTTGCGCAACTTTATTCACCTCTGCACTTTGCACCTGGAACTTCCCTGCAAGATGCAGGATAGCTTCCCCTCAGTCTCTGACAACCCAACCTCAAATGAGGTCTTTTCTTCCGGTGGCGGGTCTTGAATCGGAGGTCCCAGAGAAGCTGCTCGTTTGTAAAGGCTTGCCGATATCTCGAGTGTTCCGCTGTCAACGTGGGCAAGAGTCCTGGGTTTTCGGTACGATCCGGCTCGGTGCATCAGGCCGAAGGTCGGATGCCACTTGCCTAAAGGCTTTGGTTGCTCCCGCGGCCCAGGCACAGCCGGAATCGGAACCCGACAATAAGACGCGACTTCCAACACGAGCCCCTCTGCTCCGCTCAAAGTGCTAAACCGCAAGAGGCATCTTTAAGTGCTTTTGCGCCTTGCAGGAGAGGATGTTGCCGAAGAGGCTGAAGGTATCGTACAAAGCCTTGTTGTCGATGTTCCGGTCCAGGTTGCGGACCTTGCTGCCAGTCATCAATGTGCTAGTTTGTTTCATGTTGCTGCGACGATGATTACTCCAACATTCACCGTGCACAGCTCCCGGCAAAAACATTGCCAAGGCCACCTGGTAAAGGCGCTCTTTCCGGCCAGCATTTTCCGCCAGTACGACTACTCTGACTCTTGCTTCCCGAGGCTATGGCTTTTGCGAAGGCTAGGGTCGCGCTGGGACCACATGATGCGGCAGGCGCGGCCCTGTGCAAGGGTTTCTCCCATCTCCAATTTTGCGTTCCGCGAGCAATGCAAGCCTTGATGCTTGAATAGTTCAACGTGTCCAGAGCACGTTCAGCATCAGAAACGCTGTGGAAGTTGACGTAACCTGGAAACTTCTTGCTGGTGCTATGTTGCCACAGCGAGGGATCCCACCAATGGGTTGAACGTATCAGCCAAGATGCCATAACCAAGAGACCTGGTATCATGACATCAACAGTGCTAACATCAGAGGCAGGTGCTGCGTGTGACACTCTCAAACTGTTTCGAAATGAAAATCGCTCGCACTCTCTCCCGAGCGCACTTCCGGGAGACGCTGTCACGGCAAACGCGGATGGATGCCACTGGCCCAACCGAGTTGAAGATCTCGTAAAGCATTGCCTCTACTGATGAAATCTTACCGGGCGCGTCTACGAATTTGCAAACTTGGCAAAGACTTGCAGCGCCTCGGTCACATCAGGGTGCAGGTCACCCACGTACCTGGCACGAACAGCCAATTCTTGATGGTCACCGCTTCTAAGCTCTGCACATCTCTGCACTTCATGCAAGAACTAGCGTGGAGCACAAGGACGCAAACTGAGGCACCTCAGCCACAATACTCGACAGCCGACATGCGCGATCCGGACAACGAAGGCCTTTTGCTAACCGCAACCACGCCACTCCCGCCATATCTGCCTGTGTGGCACGAAGTATAATGCGTTACTCCCTTCAGCCATGCTCACTCTGAGGTCCAAGGAGCTTTTGTGGAGAAGTGACGAGAAGTGACTGCCTTAGCTAGAGGTAGAAGACAGGTGCAACCCCCCACAAGTTCCGAGCGACCTAAGCCCACCAGAATCAAACCAAATGGAAGAGTCCGTGAAGCCCGTCTTCGCGAGCACACGGCTGAATCACTACACAACCTGCCCCTACCAACCGCGTCGTCATCAGAATGGCCATACAAGAAGTCCAAGCCCCAGCCTTGAAGAAACCTCTGCTCGGCTCGCCGCAAACTTCAGCGAATGTGCGCGACATGCACTCAAACGAGAAGCATCAAGAAGTGTCAACACAGGCATGTGCATGGGATATTGCTCTCGCAGGCCTCAGCGCCAAAGTGCTGCCTCGGATGCAGCACGCGCTGGTGAGAATATGGAGAAACCTGACAGTCTCCAGGTCTTTGAGAAGCAAAACAAGCCGAACACGTTCGCGCACCAAGCCAGGGGCAGGTTCTTTTTGTAGGTTTTAGGGTTATGCCTTGCTTGGGTCAAGAAGGATTTGTTTGCTTCCTGCCAAGGCGGAAACGGAAACAAACGGATGCTGGGGATGAGGCGATTTTTAAGTGGACTTGGCGGGCCAGCGGCTGGCCCCTTTGACCTTGTCCACTGCTTCTTCGAGCCCAGCAGCACCGGTTGACACATTCATGCCGCGGACATCACATCATATCTCCTTGCCCACTCCTTTGCCACTATTTGTTGCTCTTCTTTGGCCTGCCTGTGCAGCTAGCTTGCTATGGTAGCTATTGCTGCTAGCCTGTTCAACGGCAACCAGTTTTCTTTCGGACATGGCCAGGTGTCAATGTGCTCTTAGCATTCGTATCGAACTGCTGCGATGATTCGAGCAGTTGGCTTGTGAAAGCGATGCATGTAACAAAGATCCCAAGCAAACTCTCGCACAAACAAACAAACAAACAAAAAAACAAACCAACAAGCAAACAAACAAACAAACACTCACACACACACACAAGCAAACCCACACGCACACACAGTCTCACTCTCACATCAGATCTCTTTCAATGGCTGATTAGCATAATGACTCGCTCCAAGCATCTCCAAGCTTGAAGCTGTTTAAAACTATCATCAAGGAACAGCTTCACAGCTGATAGTCCGTCCGGAGGTGCACATTGCCGGGTGCGGATCTACTGTTTGTCTCCGAAGCTTGGCATCCGTTTGCACGATGCCGATCGATCTCTGGGGCTCTCGACTCATAAGTTCGCATCAGCAGTAGAAGTCGTAGACTTGGTCAACGGAAACTCCTCGCTGCTCACATGCTCGTATGGTTGTGAGCAAGTAGGGGACATCCACGGAAAGAGCCCACTGTGCAGAAGGGGGCCCTGGCACACCATCGGTTGGGTATGCAAATTGCGCTACAATTTCGCATCCCGCTAGGTTGCACAGATCCCTGCTCACACTGGCGTCGTTAGATCTGGCCGAAACTTTAACCTGAACCAGCTTCTGCGAGGAGATCTCGAGCACTGTCATATTCTCGTCTTGGGCCAGGATCTTGCATATATCGGTCAGGACCTTCGGGTACATCTCAGCCGTGCAGCAACTCTGGACAACTTGCCGTCACTTAAACTAATTTGGACAACACAATGCGCTCTAAATCTACCCACCCCTCTACCTGCGTACCTGCACGTCTACCTACCAACCTTCACGTATGCCCTTTCGACCCCAGCTTTGTCGAGTGCCTTGAAGGTTGGCACCTTCATAATGAACAAGCCTTGTACAGGGCAGGCAATGTCTGTAATCCGTTCGTCAAGCTTCTTCCAATCCACGTTGGGCGCGTCTCTCGGACGCAGCACGACCAGCTGCTCCCGGGCTTGCGCTTCATCGTAGCCTTCCCCAAACCCCCAGCTGGTTGGCATTGAAAGCAACGGAGTTGCAAGAAGCTTCATCTGGGCGAAGAAAAAGGTCATGATGAGTCCAGGCACTAGTGACGTCACAAACGCCATACTGCCGAAGGCCTTCTGTAAACCAAGCTTTCGCTGCACAATGCTCGACTCTTGAAAGAGGACGTCAAAGTAGACCTTCATGAACTGAACATAGGGGAAGCGGTACCAAGGCTCACTTTCCAGACTCTGGCCGAAAATCTGCAAAATTTCAACTTGCATCCATTCGTTGAGCTTGTACCAGGTATACCTGAATCTCTCTCTGGTGCAAAAAAGCGTGCATATTTGCGCTCATATCACTGACCAGATGCCCATACGACACACAGACTAGCTAGCCCCGTAAAATGCCTCTGTAACATACATATACAAATGTATGTTTTTTTTTATTTGTATATATGGTCCGGCGTCTGGCATTCCCAGCCCCCCCCCCCAATGGTATGGTCTGGTACGGGGTGGGGGGGNGGAGGCCGCGGAGCGCGTGACCATATATATATATGTGTATATATATATATATACATATATATATATATATATATATGGACCCCTCCCCTCCCCCCCATGACCTACCTCGGCTGTCTCTTTACAACGTCGTGCCTACTCATATCCGATTTAATATTAGTATGCCTGTACTCACAAGCAAGAAACAGTTCAAGAGATCACACGTTACTACGACGCAAAAATCCAAAATCTTTCTGAGGGGCCCGAAGCTTTTGGATTTTTTGGTTTTCCTAAGGGTTTTTTGGGTTTCCAACAGAAATCCAAAAAATCACATGGTTTTTTTGGTGGAAAACCAAAAACACAAGTTTTTTTTTTTGTTTTCTTGTTCGGTCTGTGGTGAAAACCAAAAACCAAAAAACACCATGTGTTTTTTTTGATTTCTGTTTGAAAACCAAAAAAACCCTAGGAAAACCAAAAAATCCAAAAGTTTCGGGCCCCTCAGAAAGATTTTGGAGTTTTGGTTTTGTAGTGCCTTCGGCGGAAACCAAAAACCAAGAATCCAACAATCCAAAACCTTTCTGCTGGGCCCGGAACTTTTGGATTTTTTGGTTTTCCTAGGTTTTTTTGGTTTTCCAACAGAAATCCAAAAAATCACATGTTTTTTTTGATTTTAGGTGGAAATAAAAAAACCACAGTGTTTTTTTGGATTTTTGTTGGAAAACCAAAAAACACCATGTGTTTTTTTGGATAAAACCAAAAAACCCTTAGGAAAACCAAAATCCAAAAGTTTCGGGCCCCCGCAGAAAGGGTTTGAATTTTTGGACTTTTGGTTCTCTGAGCCCATGTAATTGTATTTACTAGTCTTAGTCTTAGTTTTTACCTTAATCTTAGTCTTATTCTTAATCTCAGTCTTAGTAATAGGGCTAACATTGGTAGTTTTAATCTTAGTATTGCTTCTTTTGGAGCAGTAGTTGCCTTAGGCATGTGTGTTAGTATTAGTATTTGTTTTGTGGTAGTATTAATATTAGTAGCATCAACACGGGTAGTAGTCTTAATATTATTGTTCGTGTTGATTAGTGTTACTGTTAGTGTTAGTGTTGGTGTCAGTGTCGATGTCAATGCCAATGTCCTTGTCAGCGTTATTATTGGTCTTAATATAGGTCTATATAATATGTGTACTGATGGTAGTGTTAATGTTTAGTGTTAGTGTTAGAGTAAGCATTCGTATTGGTCCTGGTCTTAGCCTTTGTTTTATACTTAGTATTAGTATTAACCCGTGTATAGTATCATATTAGTATATTCTATATTTGTATGTTTATGGGCAAATTGGAAGCTTAGTATATGAGTATATTAGTATATTGGTACATTGGTATGTGAAAACACAGGTTCTTTGGTACGTTGATGAGTGTGCTTTTTGGATTTGATTTGAACGTGATTAGTAGTATTCGTAGGAGCATTAATATTGGTATCAATACCAGTATTGAAGTTAGTACTATGCATAATCGTATTAGCTGGAGTATCAAGTGGTAATACCAGTATTCATATGAGTACAGATACTTTTTACTAATGATATAAATACTGAGAATAACTATAGGACCGGATAACCCCACATGACAGTGACTCTCGTATGAAGATCAAAAGAGTGCAAAGGAAAGTGACAACGATATATGTGTGGTCGTGTTGTGCGCTGCCTCTTTTGTTTGTGCTCTCTTTGCTTGTGCTCTCTCCATCTCTCTCTCCGTCTCTGTCTCTTTTCTCTCTCGATCTCTCTCTGTCTCTCTGTCTCTCTCCCTCTCTCTCTGTCTCTCTCTCACTCTCTCTCTCTCTCGCTCTCTCTCTGTCTCTCTCTCACTCTCTCTCTCTCTCTCTCCCTCCCTCTCTCTCTGTCTCTCTCTCACTCTCTCTCTCTCTCTCCCTCTCTCTCTCTCTCTCTCTCTCTCTCTCTCTCTCTCTCTCTCCCTCTCTCTCTCTCTCTCTCTCTCTCTCTCTCTCTCTCTCTCTCTCTCTCTCTCTCTCTCTCTCTCTCTCTCTCTCTCTCTCTCTCTCTCTCTCTCTCTCTCTCTCTCTNTCTCTCTCTTGCTCTCTCGCTATCCCTCTGTCTATACATATCTCTCTCTCTCTCTCGCTCTGTCTCTCTCTCTCTCTCTGTCTCTCTCTCTCTCTCTCCCTCTCTCTCTCTCTCTTTCTCTCTCTCTCTCTTTCTCTCTCTTTCTCTCTCTCTCTCTCTATCTCTCTGTCTCTCCATCTCTCTCGCTCTCTCTCTCTGTCTCTCTCTCTCTCTCTGTCTCTCCATCTCTCTCCCTCTCTCTCTCTCTCTCCGCCTCCGCCTCTCTCCCTCTCTCTCCCGCTCTCTCTCTCCCTCGCCATCTCTCCCTCCCTCCCTCCCTCCCTGCCTCCCTCCCTCGCTCTCTCTCTCTCTCTCTAACTCTCTCTCTCTCTCTCTCGCTCTGTTCAATGACACGAGCCCAATGATGCACCTTAATGTCATGATGCATTTGAGAATGCTACAATGCCGAATGGCATTGGCTCAAGACTGGACCGAGGCTTGATGTGACAAAGGAATGTCTGCTTGAGTGTGACTGGGGAAAGAGATTGATCTTGGTGTCCCGGTAACCCTAGATTGTACTGTTGAATTTTTCATGGTAGCGGAGCTTCGACTCCAGACTGAGACAGAATGGAGTTCGGAACTAGAGGGATTGGAGGTGAGATTAAACTTTTCCCTCCCCCTGTATACCATGGATAGTTGGAGAAATGGGAAGATTGGTCGTGGCAGCTGAAGCGATATGTAGGACTGTACAAACCGTTGGCTAAGTTGCTAATGGACGATGTGGAAGGATCGAATGTGGTCATCACTGACGATCTGTGTGAAGCGTTCAATGTGCGGCAGAATCGTACCCAGAATGATCAGCTTTCACTATTCTCTAGACAACTGGCATACATGCTGGTGCAAATCACTGATGGCGCAGCGCGAGCGATTGTGCGAAATGAAGACACGGAGAATGGATTTGAGATCTGGAGGCGATTGCATAGTCAGTTCTCACTGCCTGAGAGAGCACGATCTACGANGATCATCGGTTTCAGATTGAGAAGTGACCACTTGGAGAGTGATCTGAGTGAGTTCATCATATTGAAGAATCGACATGAGAAGACGACTGGAAGACCGCTTGACAATGACCTGCTTGTTATACATTGCTAATGCAGAAGACTGTTGGTCCACTGCAGCAGCACCTGAGGTTGAATGTTAGGAACATCAACACGTTCAATGAAGCACTGGAAATCATTTACAGTTACATTAAGAGCAGACACCTGACTGTCCCGAGTGGTAAGAGTGATCATGGAGGTCAAGCCGATATGGACATAGGAGCATTGAAAGGAAAGAAAGGAATGAAAGGAAAAGGTTANTTAAGAGCAGACACCTGACTGTCCCGAGTGGTAAGAGTGATCATGGAGGTCAAGCCGATATGGACATAGGAGCATTGAAAGGAAAGAAAGGAATGAAAGGAAAAGGTTATCATGGAGGAAAAGGAATGTTTCAGAGGAAAGGAAAAGGATACAAGGGCAAAGGCATGTACAAAGGATACAAAGGAAAAGGAAAGAGCAAAGGAAAAGGCAAAGGAAAAGGAAAAGGAATGAAAGGAAAAGGAAAAGGACAAGGATGTTTTCTGTGTGGTGACCCGAACCACTGGAGCAAGGAATGCCCTAAAGGAAAAGGAAGAATGTCCGCGTTGACGGAAGAGGAACAAGGAAGTGGAGCAGAATGGCATGATGAATGGAATCATTGGAGTCCAGATGACTGGTCGAATGATGATTGGTCTTGGGAAGAACAGGATTGGAATGGTGAGTGGATTGGTTCTGTCGATGATTGGTCCGGTGACTGGTCTTGGTTTGAGGGCGATTGGAGTTCTTGGCCTGAGGACTGGTCCTGGAACACTCAGGAATGGTGGAGTTCTGCTGAGGCTCAGCCACAGAGCTCGAATGGTGCCGCGAACTCAGGTTCGAATGTCCCTCAGGACACCGCCAAGAATGAACCACCACAGAATGTGTCAGCTGTGACTGTTGATTCGTCGGATCAGAGTGCGCCCAGAGTTGCTAAGACTGTTCGGGGAANTTCGAATGTCCCTCAGGACACCGCCAAGAATGAACCACCACAGAATGTGTCAGCTGTGACTGTTGATTCGTCGGATCAGAGTGCGCCCAGAGTTGCTAAGACTGTTCGGGGAACAAAGCTTGGACTGATGACGAACTTGTTCGTTGGAGCGTGCTTGTTGATTGGTGCATTGAGTTCCGGAGTGCCACCAATGCCGAACCAGAATGTACCAAATCTGAAGGAGTTGCCTGAGAATGATCCGATTGATTTCGACGACAGCTTGATTGGGTTTCATCGACAAGTCATGGATATTGTTCGACAGTGGAGCTTGCGCGAATTGTTGTCCTGAATGGTTCGCGCCGGATTACCCGACGCTGCCGCTGAATGAAACTGCACCCTCACTGCGGAGCTTGTCTGGAAAGACACTGGATGCGCAAGGGCGGAAGATTGTGCAGGTTGATTGTGGTAATGGTCATTCGTTGAGTGTGCAATTCTATGTGTGCACTGGAATACCGTTCCCACTGGTCGGTGTTGCGCGACTGCTGTTGCAAGATTTCTGGACTGTAATGGCAAAAGACTACATGGCGTTGATTGACCCGACTGGCAATCCCGTGCCAATTGTGAGACAGGGAACACTGGTGTATTTGNGGCGTTGATTGACCCGACTGGCAATCCCGTGCCAATTGTGAGACAGGGAACACTGGTGTATTTGACACCGACTGTGATCCCTTATGGTGTCGCCAATGCGGCAAGATTGGCAGCAATGTTTTTGCCGGAGGTAATGTCGGGGATTGAGGAAGAGCTTGGTGCCTTGGCATTGCGTGGAGTGTCGGACGTGCATGACTGTTCGATTGACCACCTTTGTCAGATTGGTGCCTTGATTGCCTCTGCTCAGGGAATGAGATCCTCCGAAAGTGGAAGACAGGACACCTGGGAGGTGAATGAGACTGAGCTTAAGTTGATTCGCCATGTGAAGGTGTGGAGGAATGAGATGTTGGACCCTCGGATCAAACTGGCAAATCGAATGCCGGTACCTGTGCTTCGCCTCACTGGCGAACGATTGACGCACAAGGTCTACCGAGATGGTTCGACTGCCACTGTCAGAGATGCCAATTTTCTGACAATGACGAATACCAGGCCGCGTGATGAAAAGGAATGGCGAGGATGAGTGGAATTTGGACTGACGCACAAACCTCAGTGCAGACATGTGCAAAAGAGCGCGCCACGTCCTCATGACCCAATGGTTAGCAAACCGCCACAACCGGCGAATGCTGACATTGCGGAAATGGAGCATAAGAGTGAAACTGCTTCAAAGGTCCGAGCCAGGACTGGCGAAGAGCCAGAGGAATTGGAGAGAAAATGCGCGTGAGTAGGAATGTTGAGGAGCATGAGCTTGAGAATGCATTGCGGTCACTGCCTCAACATGGAGAGAAAATGAAGGAGTTGTTGTTGCAACTGTTCAATCTTGAGGATCCTGAGACTGCAGCTCAGAGGACTGCAGATAGATTCCAGATAGATGGATCATTTTCCCTCGATATTGGATAAGAATGAAATGCGTGATTGCTACTTCCATCCTGATGATGTGGATTCCCCTGTGGATGGATTGTTGAGTGATCAACTGTGGGGTGACAGGTGCACAATGTTCTTTGACTCGAGTGATCCCACAATGATCGATACTGGACATCAAAATGAATGGGAAGACATCGAGCTGCCTGATGGATCAGTGAAGAAATATGAGAATCCACGAGGTCCCACTGGACATCAGTGGACTGGCTACACATTGTTTGTGCCGCTTGATCGCCCTACCGCTGGCGAGAATGCCGAGCAGGAGACTGAGGATAGGAGTGCAGTAAAGCCGAAGATGCTGAAGGTTCTTGGAGAACCATCAGAGAATGAACGGCGATTGCACGAATTGACTCATCTCCCGTATAGGGACTGGTTTGAGCACTGTGTGAAATCGAAAGGAAGACAGAGTCATGCAGTGAACAAGAAGAATGATCGAGAACCTGTGATCCAGATTGATTTCTCCTTTATGGCAACTGAGAATGACCTTCCGAAGCGCACCGTCCTGAATGCCACGGATGTTCAGACTGGATATTCAACGGCTGTTGTACTGCCTTCGAAAGGAAGTGTCGAAAAGTATGCGGTTGCCGAATTGAGAAAATTTGTGTTCGAGATTGGTAGGACTGTTGGAATTGTTCAATATGATAAGGAGGCGCCACTGAAGACAATGGTGATTTCAATGAGATCCGCACCGACTGGACATTCTCAGAGTCAGGGGAGTGTTGGGAATGCCCAACGGACTCTCTATGGCCAACTGCGAACACTGCTATCTCAAGTGGAGGTATCCACTGGAGTNCCGACTGGACATTCTCAGAGTCAGGGGAGTGTTGGGAATGCCCAACGGACTCTCTATGGCCAACTGCGAACACTGCTATCTCAAGTGGAGGTATCCACTGGAGTGAAGGTGAGCTCTGAGTCACCACTGTTCACATGGAGTGTGAAGCATGCACAATGGTTGATTAACCGGTATATGATTGGAGCTGACGGAAAGACTGCCTACAGCCGTCGCTGGAATCGTGAGTACAATGGTTCACT
>BGNK01003328.1:17020-38035 GCA_003297005.1 Symbiodinium sp. clade A Y106 | reverse complement strand
GATCCTTTTCGCAGCTTTGATTGTTGACTGTCGTAATCGTTTCTTTTGATCGCTTCGCGAATGCCACCACCTCTGCTCGTTTTGTTATTTGAATGATCTTCGACTGAAGTCAAGATCAAGGGACTGTGATACATGACACGAGCCCAATGATGTACCTGAATGTCATGATGCATTTGAGAATGCTACAATGCCGAATGGCATTGGCTCAAGACTGGACCGAGGCTTGACGTCACAAAGGAATGTCTGCTTGAGTGTGACTGGGGAAAGTGATTGATCTNATTTGAGAATGCTACAATGCCGAATGGCATTGGCTCAAGACTGGACCGAGGCTTGACGTCACAAAGGAATGTCTGCTTGAGTGTGACTGGGGAAAGTGATTGATCTTGGTGTCCCCCTATAGGAGTGATTTGTACTGTTGAATTTTTCACACACACACTCTCTCTCTCTCTCTCTCTGTCTTCTTCCATTTTTTATTGCAGCTCTTGCATAGGCCCCACCGCGGGGGGCCCCCGGAGTGCCGCAGCTGCGGGCACCCCTGAGTCCCTTCGTCAGCTCTCGGCCTTCGGCATCTGCGGCCTCTTGCCCGCAGAGAGCAGAAGACTAAGAGTCTGGGAGTCGCTCCGCCTGCGCATGCAAAGCCCTTCCTGTGCCATGTCAGGCAGGGCCCCTGCGACCGAACTTCGCTCCGGAGATGGCCCCTGCCTGCCTGCACCCCGCGCACGTAGCTCTCAGCGCTCTGAGTGCTGAGGCGATCCGGCCGAATCTCCCCTTGCGGCCCGCCGCAGGGAGCTTAAAAGAACCGACTGCACTGAGCACTGCACTGCGGCGGCGGCGCCCAGCGCCTCTCGCTGCAGGCGGCCGTTTCCGCGGGGCGGCCTCGCCAGGCCTTCTGAGCCGCGGCCCAAGGAAAAAGGACACACCAGGACATCGGACACCCCCCCTCGCCTGCTGTCGCACTCGCACTCTGACTCTCAGTCCCCGTAAACGGGACTTCGACGTTTGGAGACTCGAGGCTTGGCAGCGGCAAGGCGGCAAGGAGCGGGCAGCGACCGCTCCAAGCTGGCACACGTTTCGCTGCGTCGAAAGCCGAAATCAAAGCGTTGTTCGCTCTCTCTCCTGCAGATTTTCGCAGCTATAGGTTTCAGGTCACTGCCTGTGAGAGCTCGGTGCGTTTGAGCACAAGTCCTGACTGTGTCGTCCAGCATCGCTGTAGATTCCCTTTCTGCAGAAGGCCTCGGATGCCTGCGTGGCTTTCGTGGGCATGGTGGGCGGGGCGGCGGGGCGGCAGGGTGCGCCCGACTGCGGCCTTCTTTTTGGCGGCTCTGCCATGGGCCCCGGGCCGGCAGGGTGCCTGAAGTTTGGTGGCTGATCTTTGTCAGTGCATTGGGACGTTTTGAAGGTGACCTTCTGTCAGCTTCCCTGGTAATGCTAGTCGTGAGTCGCTCTCGTCGTGTTTGTGATGGTGGTTTTCTTGGTTGTCGTGGCTTTGTTGTGTTGGGACAGTGAATCCTGGATTTGCGGCATGTCCGACCCATTGCCCAGCTTCCTAATGGTCGGAAGTCTCGATGCGCGAGGTGCTTTATCAGGTACTTCGTCAGTTGTTTCACAGCTGGGTACTGTGTCACCTGTGGTGACTTGCTTACAGTGATAAGTGTATACGAATAGCGCAAGATGCAGAAGGTTTCGGTGGTTGCTTCCCAAGTTCACATGAGCCCAGCAAGTCCATTTGTTTTTCCTGTTACAACCAAGTAACCAAGCATCCTCCAAAACTCGGTTGCGCCCTTGCTTTCGACTGCATCGATACATGGCGAATCGGATTTGGTTTGCTGCTTGACGGCATGCTTCAATGGCGGAACCTACGCCTGGCACTTACACTCTGGAAATTGTGCAGCGAGCATCCGACTCTGAAATCTAAATCAGCCTTCAGGCCTCAGAAGCCAAAGATGCCACAATCCAGAGACAGGCTACAATGGTTCCCGCTGCCGCGAATCGTGTTAGGAACTTTTGTGTATCGTGTACTTGCCCGTAGAGGACACCGCCAAAGAGCCGACCGCCGGCGCGGACCTGGGCAAAACCTTGGCCGAGTAGCATCCATGCCGTGCAGCCTTGTCGGTTGTTTCCGCTATGAGAACTGGTGCAAACAAGGACGGTGCTGCGGTTGACGGACTCGTTGCTGCGAGTCAAAATGGCGTTGAAACCGCCAAGCCGGCAACCCAGCCACGGCATAGATCTTGACATGTTCAATGCCGCCGCCTATCTTGACATCATAGAATGTTGCTGACGCCGCAGTTATTGGTGCTGCTGCTGTAGGTCAGGGCCAGATGAGCTTCCAACCCCGAAGATCATTAAGAAAGGTCGATTGATCGTTGGTACTTCGAGGGGTGAAGCGGATGTGCTTTGGGGAGGCACCCGAAGTGCGCCAAAGCGGCCGCAGGGATCCTCGACTTTCGGCATGTCGCGCTGACGTGATTGTGGCGGTGGTCCGAGGAGGGGCCGAGACTGGCCGAGACTTATAGTGGCAGGAGCCAGGAGAACGAGACGGTGGCCGGCTGGGTGGTGTCGGGCTAAGAAGAGCCGGGAAGCTCCCCAAGCGGCCAAGCGGTAGTAGACGGAGAGACGGGGAGAGCGAGCATAGCGAGCTGCGACCGAGGAGCACGACACTCGCATCCGTCGCGCCATGCCCTTGAACCCAACCTCTCGGGAGGCTCAGCGATTCTCGTGTGTCCATGTGTGTCCATTGCCATGTCTCATGCCTTGGCTCAGCAGGAAGCTGGGAAAGACGGATGCTCAGTCCTGGGTTACACTGGGGGCGCTTTAAACCACGCGGAAGCGTAGGACGTCTCTGCAAACTTGTCTTCTTTGCTGCTTCAGGCCGACCTGGCTGTCCACCCTGCCCTCGAAGCAGCTCGTGCAAAGGGCAAAAGGTTCCGGGGCGTGAAGAGGCTCCGGCTCCAATGCTTGCAGCTGCTTGCAACTGGCACCATCTTCGCGGATTTAGTTTCATGAGCCGCAGCGTGCATCTGTATGAAGAAGTGTGAAGCGCAAGACTCTCTTGTCCTCCATTTTGGTAGCACGGATGCTAGTTCAACGCTTGACTGTTCGACCATACGATGTTCGCGCCGCTTTCATGACTCTCTTTGTGTGTGTGTGTTGTCAGCCTGCCTCAGCCTGCAGCCGGAATCGCGGCGCCGGCGCGGCATGAAAGCTTGGAGTCTTCTTGCTTGCAGGTACGCCGGAATCGGGGCTCAAGCCTCCTCTGTGGACCAGGCCCGGGGGCCCCGGGGGCCCCGGCTATAAGTTACTATAAGCCTATAAGCGTTTATGAAAGGATGAGCCCCTCCGCACCCACAGAGTAGACTGGTGCCGGTGTGGGGTGTGGGGCCGAGTGGGGCCATTGGGGCCCCTTTTCTCCTTTGCAGAGGAGATGGTGCAGGTTGGTATCAAACAAATGTGCCCAAACGAGAAAATGGGCTACATTTGCGGGTGGAGTGGCAGCGATGCTCCCAGACGCCCGTTGCACTGCAGACAGAAGGCGACCAAGTGTCAAGCTCTTTAAACCTTCTTGAGAAAACCTTCTTGAGAATGCCACTGACCGCACCACCTGCGATGCTATCGCGAAAATACCCCAAAATCCCAACAGCTTCTACGAAATTTCTGGAGGCGAGCACAAACGCAACACAGATGTCTAGGACTAGGAACTTGGAGATGTTACTGAAGTTCTTGAGGAAAGGGGTTTGCGATATAATATCAAGGTATCAAGTCGCACGTTCGACCGTCGGTTTGCACTTGGAGGGGTTGCCTTCGAGCTACAGAATCGTTTACTCCTGTTCTCTTTGATTCGAAATCGCGCCCGCCGGCCCAGCATCTCCGATCCGAGAAAAACTATATAATCAAAAGGAACTGGAGCTGGTGCTAGTAACTGCTAGTAACTAGTATTCTGCAACTCTGTTCACCTTAAAGGTGCCCCTCTGATCAAAGCAAGAGGATTTTTTTCCGGGACGCAGAGGCACCGCACCCAGGCACTCAAGCCACAGCTGCTTCCGCCCCGCTCCGCCCCGCTCCCTCCGAGTCGGTTCGACGTCCGTTCTTCGAAGTTCTGCGAACGCGAACGCATCCTGTGCTCTCTCTGCTCTTTGCTCTCAGACCGGTCGCCGTTTTGGCCCCCCGTCCCTCGGCCCTCTCGGCCCTCGGCCCTCAGATCGGTCGGGCACGGTGCACAGTGTGCTCAGCTGCAGGTGATCTTTGGCCGCGACATGGATTTTAGTGGAGAAGGAGACGGCACAGATCTTGCAGACCCTGCCTCAGGAAGACCAACCCGTCTGCCTCTGTTTCGAAGTGCACGCCGACGCTCAGGAGTACGACGGGCGTGCCGGCATCTCCTCTCAGTCCGTGCCACGTGCAGGCTGGCTGCTCGGCTCAGAGCATTGAGCTGCCGTCGCGCTGCGAAACAGGGGTATGGATAATTCCATACAAGTATAGGATCCTTCAAAACACGGACCGCCCACTCATGTCTGGACAGGTGGTGTGAAGAAGGTAGATGCTCCGAAAGGGGAATGGATCAGCGTCGGCAGGTGTTCCGAGGTGCGAAAAGACCTTGTTTCCCCGCTTATTCGGCGATGGCACGGACTGTCAAAAGCAGGAGTCCGGGAAGATTTGGTCACCAGGTGGTTGCCGTCATTCACCCGGTAACTCGAACACCACAGGCATCGGCTTAGTGAGTTAGGCGGATGGGAACGACATGTTCCTGATTCCCGTCGCCGTTTCGACGGCTTCAATGCGTATTTTGTCAGGCGGCCCCGTATCTCCCAATCAAAGCCATGGTGTTGCCGAGGCGAGGCTGGCATGCGAAGTCTCATTGAGATTTCGCCAAAATTTCTGCTTAGTGCTATCTGCCCTGGGAGGTTCCGATTCTGGGTTGCGGTGATCAGTGTTGGTGCGGGGTTTGGAAACATGCCGCGGTTGCAGTTTCGGGTTAAGCCTGGTTCAGTTTCGGTTCTATGCTACTGCTTCCAGAAGCCAGATCTCACATGCAAAGCCACAGCAGTTCAACACAAACCTTCACGAGTGCGCTATGTGCAGCGTTCTTGGCCTCCGCGACCTCACACGCGGCCACACGCGAGCCCTGAATCGGTACATTAGGCGATCACACTTCTAACACCCATCCCCTCACTCAGTTGATCATGCACTTTTCTTACACCCGCCCCTCATCAACCGACAACGCTGGCGTTGGTTGAACCAGCCCCTGATCCTCGTCCGTAAACTTAAGAGCCTCCGGCTCAAGCCGCCGACCCCGTAGGAGTCAGAGGAAAGGGCGATGCGGTTGACGAGAGAGTTTATTTTGGGGTCTAGGCTGACGGTTTTGCTACCCCCGCTGCTACTCNGTCAGAGGAAAGGGCGATGCGGTTGACGAGAGAGTTTATTTTGGGGTCTAGGCTGACGGTTTTGCTACCCCCGCTGCTACTCTACGACGAGTACACCCTAAACCCTAAACCCTAAACCCTGGAAGGAGGAGTGGGGGGTGTGTAAGGTTTGTTGTAGTCGTGGAGTAGTAGTTGTGGAGTAAGAATGCTAGTAGAGCAGTAGTGGTACTAGTAGTAGTAGTAGTAGTAGTAGCAGCAGANACAAGCTGATGAAACCATTCACGGCATTCAGCAAGTCTTAGCAAAGTTCTAAGACCGTCTCAAGCACTCACCAAAGAGTGAAGCGATTGCATCGACCGACCGAAGTCCGTGAATAGTAGGAGTAGTAGTAGTAGTAGTAATAATAATAGTAGTAGTAGTAGTAGTACTAGTAGTAGTAGTAGTAGTAGTAGTAATAATAATAAAAGTAGACAAATTGGAAGGCAAAGCACTGCATTGGGCAACTCTGACGAAGTTGCTCCGATGCAAATAGATCTGACGAAGTTGATCCGTTGCAGGCTAGTAGTAGTAGTAATAGTAGCAGCAGCAGCAGCAGTAGGAGTAGTAGTAGTAGTAGTAGTACTAGGCGTAGTAGTAGTAGTAGTAGTAGTAGTAGTACGAGTAGTACGAGTAGTAGTAGTAGTAGTAGCAGCAGAAGTGAGAGTTGTAGAAGTAGTAGTCGAGTCGTAGAAGTAGGGGAGGGGGGCCGGCAGGTTTTGGGAGCGAAAAAGGGAGGGGGGCAGGCTAGTAGTAGTAGTAATAGTAGCAGCAGCAGCAGTAGTAGTAATAGTAGTAGGCGTACTAGTAGTACTAGTAGTAGTAGTAGTAGTAGCAGTAGTAGTAGTAGTAGCAGTAGCAGAAGTAGCAGAAGTGAGAGTTGTAGAAGTAGTAGAAGTAGAGGAGGGGGGCCGGCAGGTTTTGGGAGCGAAAAAGGGAGGGGGCAGGCTAGTAGTAGTAGTAATAGTAGCAGCAGCAGCAGTAGTAGTAATAGTAGTAGGCGTACTAGTAGTAGTAGTAGTAGTAGCAGAAGTGAGAGTTGTAGAAGTAGTAGTCGTAGTCGTAGAAGTAGGGGGTAGTAGTAGTAGTAATAGTAGTAGCAGCAGAAGTGAGAGTTGTAGAAGTAGTGTAGAAGTAGTAGTCGAGTCGTAGAAGTAGGGGAGGGGGGGCCGGCAGGTTTTGGGAGCGAAAAAGGGAGGGGGGCAGGCTAGTAGTAGTTTTAACAGTAGCAGCAGCAGCAGTAGTAGTAATAGTAGTAGGCGTACTAGTTGTAGTAGTAGTAGTAGTAGTAGTAGTAGTAGTAGTAGTAGTTGGCGTAGTAGTAGTAGTAGTAGTAGTAGGGGGGGCAGCAGTAGTAGTAGTAGTAGTGGTACTACTAGTAGTAGTAGTAGTAGTAGTAGTAGTAGCAGCAGAAGTGAGAGTTGTAGAAGTAGTAGTCGAGTCGTAGAAGTAGAGGAGGGGGGCCGGCAGGTTTTGGGAGCGAAAAAGGGAGGGGGGCAGGCTAGTAGTAGCAGTAATAGTAGCAGCAGCAGCAGCAGTAGTAGTAATAGTAGTAGGCGTACTAGTAGTAGTAGTGTAGTAGTAGTAGTAGTAGTGGTAGTAGCGGGCGATGGCGGTTGATCACATTTCTTGAATCTGCCCTCTGTTTTGGCGACGGCAGTTTACAGCTTTCCGAAACCCGGCCCCTCGTTTTGGTGACGGGGCCATTGGCCATGGGGCTTGAACAGTTGAACACACCATTTCGTAGAAGCCGATGCCATGTTTCTCAAGCCAGAGCCCTCGTGATACCACTGCAACTGATCGCACTTTTTAAATCCCGCCCCTCATTAGGCCATGGCGGTTGATCCCATTTTGTTTACGTTTCTTGAGGCCAGCTCCTCGTCGGGCGATGGTGGTTGACCGCGTTTCTTCACCTTGCCTCCTCATCAGAAGACGATGGCGGTTGAACTCACGTTTCCTTAACCCGGCCCCTCCTGAGGCCATGCCATCGCATGTCGCATGTCTCGCCTTCTTTGATCTGGCGATGGGTTGGCTTCGCAGCGAGCATCCGTTTTAGGCAGTCGCAAAAAAAGGCCCCGGAGCGGAGGCCGTTCCGGGGGGTCGGCATTCCGCGACTGAGACGACGAAACGACGAACCCGGGGAACAACCGGAACAACCGGAGCGGAGCCGCCTGCGCCCGCAGGTCTTTGGGGGGAGCGTTGAGCAGCAGCAGAAGCAGATCCAGGCAAGATGCAATCTGATCTTTATATTTTTTCATGTTTTGTCAGCTCTACTGCGATGCAAGAGTTCTGCATGACACACAGCCGCTTTCTAGGGCGAAGCGCAATTCACGTTGACATTGCCACCTTAAGCCTTCTGATCAGGCAGCACGAGTGGCAGTCTTTGGCCGGGATTCCGTCTGCTTCTCAGACTTCTCAGCACTACAGACATCAAAGCGCTCTGCTAAGCTGTTTGCATGGACTCTGTGCATGTGGGGGCGGTGACTTGGTGGTGCTCTTCGAGGCGGGTGCACCGTCTTGGAAGTCTGCCAAGGCCACGAAGCAGGCTCAGTGCCTGAATCAGAAAGTGTGCCAATGCCGCCCAAAGCTCACGTTGAGTAAGTTCGATTGTTCCAGAACTGAGAAGTATTGCCTGTGAAAGTCTCGTTGCTTGCCCATACTCTCGCAGTCAGGATGGCCGCCTGGATCTCAGCGTCCTCAAAGCTTTAGATGCGTGCAAAACACTGTGAAGTTCAGAAGACATCCGTGAAGGAGGCGGAGCCGATCTGGTTGGTGCTGTCGTCTTCGGCCAAGCAGGCGAGTTGCTGCGAGTTGCCAGCGTCAGCATCGCCATGCGTCCGCTCGCGCCGCCTCGCGCCCTGGCAGGCGCCGGGCCGCCCGAGACTCTGGCTGCCTCGCGCAGCTGAGCCCTGAGTCGCCCGCGGTGCTTTCGGAGATGTTTCTTGCCTTAACGTGGTGAGGCAAGCGACGTGTCGATCCGCCGGGGACTTCGAAAGACTGGCATTTGCGGGTGCATACTTGTGTCGGCCCCAAAGGCATCAGAAAGTTCACTGAGGAAGGTCTGCTTTGTTGACACTGCTGGCACGGGCCTCGATACTCAAAGCTCGAGAAGTTAGTCGACCCAGATGAGGCCTTTCCCAGTCTTCCGTCTGTACAGCGTGTGCACAGTGAGGACAAACGTCTGCAGAAATCCACGTTGACAAGGGGAAGAGGCCCGAAGATGTGTAGAGTCTTTCCCAGTGGCTTTGATTCCGCCTCAGGGTTGGCACGCAATACAAGGATACCTCCGGCTCTGCTGGCTGCTTGGGCCTTGGTTTGCTTTTTTCCAGACTGCTATTGCTTATTTTATTGTGGCAGCTGGAGGCTGCAGCGAGAACCTGTGCACTTTGCAAGCGGGCTGGCATCCGGAAGCTCGGGACAGGCAAAGGGCGAGCGATTCGGAAATTCGACCTCATGTTCTTTTGGGCCAGTGCACCTCCCTTCTGCCGGGCCAGAGTGTTGACATGAAGCACTGTGGCGGCTAGTCGGCTAGTGCTTCCTGCTGCGGGCAGTAGTACCCGTAGTACCCGGTAGTCAGGGGTGGACAGCATAGGGCCGATGGGGCAGGCGGCCGCAAGAAGCAAAGGGTGTTAGAGTGCTTCTTGTTTCAGCTTCTTCTTGAAAGCCAAATAGCCAAAACCGGGAGTTGTCGCAGCTGCTCACGAAGGGCAATGGAGACATGTGAATCAGTTTGGCCCGCACAAGCCGAACTATCACATTCTCCGTCAGGTTGGTGAAAGCCGCTTCAGGCGCAGATGCCGCTGCCCAGTGCCATGGTAATTCAATCATGTTTCGAATGTCAATTGTCAATTCACTTTCCTGGAGGTTTTCACGAGCCAGCCTGCGCAATGAAATGTACGACTGACAAGGCGCCATGCTCCTGGCCGACGAGATGGGCAAGACTTTTGTGCCAGGTAGTGTATGGCCAGCTGACCCCGCGGCAATCAGAGCCATTATGGGCTGAGCGCAAGGCGGGCAGGGCAAGGATGGGCAAGGATGGGCAAAGCATGCATAGCTGGCATAGCCATGCCAGTCGATTGCGGTTGCAAGCCATGGCCATGTTGGAATCACCAGCCACCAGCTGCTTCACGGCCATCGCAGCGAGGCCAACATACTGCGGGAGTATCCAGGGCCCGCTGCCCAGCAGTTCCAGCGACATGGGGTGCAACTGGTTCTCGGTGCGGAGTTTTGCGAAGTTGAAGTGTTGAGGCGGAAGCACCTGAGAGCACTAGGGATGCCGTTCATGCACCGGCCCTGGATGTGGAAGTCTTGCGGCCAGAAAAAATGTTTATGTTAGTGTGCTTGTGCTTTGCAGAGGGCGCAGCAAGCAGACATCTTCAGTGATGGCTCCCGGCGAACGGCTACCCCACCGTCTTCTTCAGCATCGGGCAGCTCCCTGAGAAGACGATGTGCCAAGCGTGGCCTCAGGGCAGAAGTCGTTTTGTGCTCGGTGTTCCATCGTTTCGGTACCCCTGTGTTTGGCTCTCGAGTCTTCAGCCTTCTCGTTCCATCTGTTCGATTATGCTGCTTAGCAGTAGCATCCCGTCAGGTTTAGCCACGTCAATGGGGCAAAACCGGTCTGTAGCTAGCTTGCCGGAGCCTTGGAAAGATCGTGCAAGTGCTTCGTCGTCACACGTGCACTCGACAGGTTTGAAGGTTCGGCAGGAAAGCCCACAGCGCTGGCAGAGACCCGACGGCTTTTTACGTCTCTCTTGCGGAACTTCGAAGCGTCCGAGCCGAGCGCCTCGCAGAGGAGTGGGACCAGCCTCGACCGACGCGGGCGCGAACGCCACCGGCGCGGCCCGCCGGGCGGCGCTGCGCAGAGGCGGAGGGCCCTCCCGGCTCTCCTTCCGCTCCTTCCGGCCAGGTCCGGAGGCCACGCCCTGTCCCCTGCAGCTCGGTCTTCTCTTGGGAGCTCTCGCAATCGCAGTTCCGCTTACGCAGGAAAGGAGCGATGCCGACAGAGCGTCAGCATCCGCTCTTCGGCTCCAACGCAGCGGTCCTCAGAGCCGAGCACAGCAAACAGCAGAGCAGATCTTACGAGGAAGTTCAAGCTGCTTCGCATGAGACGAGGGTCCATCGCCTGGGCGCGGGTCGTACTCGAAAACCACGTTCTTGATCATGCATCCATGGTGATGTCAGGTCGCATGCCTTCTCGGAGAAGCCTGAAACGAGCCCCTGTTTCCATTCGAAGGTTTGTCCGCTCGTCCTGCATAGTCTTGCTAGTCTTGCATGCTTCTGTTGCATGCGGAGGTGCCGTGTTCGGCACATTTCCGGGCCCCGCAGATGCAAGGGTTCCTTTCTTTACTTCACACCCCGGGCCCCGGAACTAGAGCAGTCAGGACATTTGCTTAAAGCATGTCTCGAATTGCTTCGACTCAGCTAGAGTCTAGAGGAAACTTGCACTACTTTGTCACACACTGGTCTTGTCTTGTGACAACTGGTACGGCGGGTATGGTGCGGCTGGATCGTGAACGTGTGACAGTGTGATGCTGAGACGGTGCAGTCTGGAACTTTTCCCTTCTGCAGGGATGGATGCGTGTTAATGCACTTCCGCAGAACTGCGCCGGATCTGAAAAGGGGCGGTATTTTGAACACGGTCGTGACAGCCCGAGCACCCCACCGCCATTTGCAGCGTAGCAGCGTAGCGGCTTGACACAGCTGCGTCGGCTGTTGGAGCTTCTGAAGGCTTGGGACTTTTGCCTTGCCAAGCCTTGATTCGATTTGCTTCCGGACACATGTGGCAAGGCATCATGCCCGAGACAATGCAGGGGGACCGTGAGTGAGTTGCAGTGTGCAGTGCTATGGCACGCGCCGGCCAAGGGAGATCAGCGATGCCGCGAAGTCTGGAACGCCCTGCTCCTCAGAGCTGGGACAAGTGTTGGCTGCGCAATGGGAGTGCAGGGGGGTCTGTGGGGTGCAGGTTGGCATCAAGATGACGGGCACCTTCCAATGTTCAGGGCTTGACTCAGAGGACACACATAGTTTGGTATTCCAAATTTGCAAATCAGAGCACTTTGAGCTTGGACCCAGCCCTGAGGAACGGCTGGTGCGTCTCCGAAATTTCAACACGCGTAGCACTTTTCGGTTTCCGATCTGGGAACAGACCCAAAACAGACTCTAAGGCAAGGAAGGGAGATGCGCACAAGGCTTTCTCTCGCTTTAACATATTTGTGCACCTGGTAAAGGACCTGGGGCTGTAATGGGTGAATCACTGGTGAATCATAGGGGCCCCCCTGTGCTCTGGGTGCTGAACCCTCATCTGCTTAACTTGCGGTTGATACAATTTCTTGCATGTCAGGTTAGTCGAGGAAGGACATCTGCGCGACAGACTTAGCAGCGGAAGCCGCCGATGGTGCATGCTACGTTCTCCAGACACCAACAAGGCTGGGACTCCTTAGGGGAGCTCCTCGCCCTAGAGCCATGATTGATGGACATTGGCACCAAGGGTGAGAATAAGAAGGACAGCATCGCAAGACTATTGCACGCAATTCGCGAGTTTCTCTAGGGGCTGCTGAGACGGCTGCTTGGTCTCATCTTTAAGGCTGCAGTGCTGTCCAACGCCAGGTGACATCTGATGCGACTCCGGCTCAGTCTCTTGGGCGCTTTGCTGAGTTTTGGTCAGGGGTGGGTGCAGCCATCGAACAATTCTTGGAGGAGAACAAGTTCCCGGATCGGAAGGCTGAAGCCAGGGTCGAAACGAAAGCTCAAGTTGCTGTTGAAGGAAGCATGTGCAAGCCATGGCCCTTGACTCCGTTGACCATCTTGCAGGAGTAAGTGAAATCCACAACCGTGGCAGTCCGTGACCCGTGTAGATTTTCCTCTTCCTGGCCGGTTGTTAGCTTGGCAATGCGAGGCCACTTCTGCTTGTGTCTCTACCGGGTGGAGGCTTTGGCCATGAAGGATGAAGATGAGCAGCTGAAGGCCTGCCTCCCAACCCTCACGTGCTTTTCGCGTCCCCACTCCCTGCGAGCGAGGCTCAGTTCACAGCTGGTCTGACCAAGCTGAAGGCAGCGAAGCTCAAATTGCAGAGGCCCGTTTACCACGTTGACGCATGAAATCTGCAAAGTTTCTGGCTTCTCAGGACCTGGTGAAGTGCCAGGGAGAGCCGGTAGACATCATCGGTGGCTCCTGGGAGCAACAGCTGGTCTGATTGTGACATGTGTATTTTTTTGCCAGTCGATCTCGCGCGCCTGCATGCTTTTACTGTCGCTGGGCGTACAGATCTCAGGCTACTACCATCCTGATCCACGGAAATCAGGCGCCTTGTTGATATGATGTGCAGTCTTGTTACCAGAGAAGCAGGTCTGGGCAGGCGCCTGTTGATGACATACCGTACTGTCCTTGATGTCTTTGTCCCTGTCGTTGGCTGCGCTGAATCCTGGAGCTTGCGGGCATCTGGGCAGGTGTTTGTCAATGATATAGTATTTTTCATGTTTTGTCATGTCATTGGCTGCGCTGAATCCTGGAGCTTGAGGGCATCTGGGCAAGCGTCTGTTAATGACATAGCATACTGTCCTTGATGTCTTTGTCCCTATCATTGGCTGCGCTGAATCCTGGAGCTTGGCGCTTGTCAATGATATTGTTTTTCCTGTTTTGTCAATGTCATTGGCTGCGCTGAATCCTGGAGCTTGAGGGCATCTTGGCAAGCGTCTGTTAATGACATACCATACTGTCCTCGATGTCTTTGTCCCTATTGTTGGCTGCGCTGAATCCTGGAGCTTGCGGGTATCTGGGCAGGCGTTTGTCAATGATATCGTTTGTTTTCAGGTTTGTCATGTCACTGGCTGCGCTGAATCCTGGAGCTTGAGGGCATCTGGGCAAGCGTCTGTTAATGACATAGCATACTGTCCTTGATGTCTTTGTCCCTATTGTTGGCTGCGCTGAATCCTGGAGCTTGCGGGCATCTGGGCAGGCGTTTGTCAATGATATCGGTTGTTTTCAGGTTTTGTCATGTCATTGGCTGCGCTGAATCCTGGAGCGTCTGTTAATGACATTCCGTAATGTCCTGGATGTCTTTGTCCCTATCGTTGGCTGCCTCCTGGAGCTTGCGGGCATCCGGGCAGGCGTTTGTCAATGATATAGTATTTTTCATGTTTTGTCATGTCATTGGCTGCGCTGAATCCTGGAGCTTGAAGGCAATTGGGCAAGCGTCTGTTAATGACACACCGTCCTGTCCTTGATGTCTTTGTCCCTGTCGTTGGCTGGGCTGAATCCTGGAGCTTGCGGGCATCTGGGCAGGCGTTTGTTGTCAGGACAGTAGTTGCCATGCAGCATGAGGTTTCGCAGGAGGTCTCACATGTGCAAGCGCTTGACTTCCGCAGGGACTGGGCTCTTCGAAGCAAAAGAGTCGTGCGCTACTTTGCTAGTGTCGGGCGTTAGGCCCGCAGAGCTTTCGAGGACTTTGCCTCGTACATGGCAGCGGAGCAGCTGCGAGAGCGAGTGCTGCTCTGATTGTGGAGGCCCGTGGAGGGCCGATGGCTTCCTCTTCTTCTGGGCAGGGCGGTCAGGATGTTCCTTCGTGGAACGGTGACCCAAGCAGCTTCTCGACGTTCGAGACGGCCTGCAAATGGTATGTTCTGACTCTGAAGGACAGCGAGAAGGCCGGGGCGGCGGCACGGATATGGAGCAGGCTTTCGGGGCCAGCCAAATCTGTGGTGAGGCACCTGGACCCTGACCAGTTCCATCATGCCCAAGGACTGCAGAAGCTGCTGGAGACCCTTCGCCGGTCGCCGCTGCAGACCCTGCCCATTCCGGACACCTTCCAGAAGCTCGAGCGGTGGAACAACATGAAGCGCCGGGACCAGGAGAACTTGCGTGAGTTCTGGTGCGTGAAGAGGAGGGAGCTGCAGAAGTCGCTCAGGCGATCCAGGGACCTTCAGAAAGGCGCGCCGAGGATTCCAGATGAAGCCTTTGAGGCCGAGGCGGAGCAGGACCCGACCGAGGCCGGTGATGACAAGGCGGTTCGCCGAGCTCCTCCCCTAAGCGGTCCTCTCCTTTGCATTCGGCCAGGCCGGCGGGCCCAGGACCCCGACGACGGCGTCCCCGACTACTTCAACGACGAGCTTCGGGGCTACCGCCTCCTCAAGGGAGCGGGCCTCTCCACTGGTGAGCGCCAACAGGTGCTCACCTCGCCGGCAACAAGGTGAACTTCCAGGACATCCGACAGGCCTTGCGGGCTTTCGGGAATGAGGCTGATCTTCACCGGCGGCACCGCCACAAGGAGCGACCCACATGGTGGACGACTGAAGAAGGTGACCAGGACGAGGACACGGAGGACGACTACCACCCCGATGACGAGGCTTACTGGACACAGGCTGAGGCGGCGCTCTGGAATGAGACAGCCTACTGGCAACAGTGGGGCGACTGGAGCGAGGACCCTGCCACAGCCTACTATGGGCTGCCCTACGACTACTCGGAGCACCCGCCGACCTACCCTGAGGGCGAGCATCAAGAAGATGAGGCCGAGCCGACGGCCGAGGAGGCCGACTTGCTGAAGCAAGAGGGCGAGGCGATGGCGCTGGCTGCGCAGGCGAATCCTACACTCTCTCACGCAAAACCGGCAGTGGCTCAGGTCCGTGCGGCGAGGGGCTACTATCCTCTGGGAGGAAAGCAGCAACAGCCCAAAGGCCGCGGCAAGGGACCCTTGAAATGCCTCCTTTGCGGTCAACCGGGCCACCTTTTCAGGGAGCGCCCCCGCCGGTTCCAGGAGGCTAGTGCCATGTTCCAGAAGGGTGCGCCGAAGGGTGGCTTTCGCCAAAAAGGAAAGCAGAAAGGAAAGAGCAAGGGCACCGGCCGAGGCAAGGCCGGCTACTACGTCGACCCGATCTACTACCAGGGCCACGGGCTGTACATGATGGAGGTCGTGCGGGACGAGCCGGGCGAGTACTTTGACAACAGCGCCCCGGCCGTGGATGGCGACCTCCTGGCGCAAACGGTTCGCTTTGAGCCGACGCTGCGTGGGCACCTTGCCGGCAACAGCTTCGGGTACGTGCTCGACTCCTTCGAGAACTCCGTGAAGGACCCGCTGAACGAGAATGTTTCCCTGGAGGCTCTGCGCGAGCTGGAGGCGAGCGAGAGTTGGGAAGACATGAGCGTCCCAAGCCGAGAGCTGTGAAGGCGCATGGCGGCAGCCAATCCGGGAGATCAGCGAGACCACCTGGCGATTTTGGCGGGCCCTCTTCGAGGCCTGACTTGGCAGGACTCCCGGAGCGCAGTGGTATCACCCTGGCATGCCGTATGCGCATGCTGCATGAGTCCAAGGGGTTCATGGCTAGTGCTCTTTGTATAGCGACCGCGAATTCAATCGATGTGTTTGAGATTGGCGGCGGCACTTTGTCGCAGGCCTTCGTGACGAAGGCCTCCTGTGTGAGACGGTGACCAAGGATGGCGGCTACCTTTTTGGCAATGCCGCAAGCTTCGACGCGATCCACAACCGGGTCCTCGAGAAGGACCCGGCGATGCTGTGGGTTCACCTACCTGATCAGCGGCTTCACTGGATGGAGTGGTCGGGGTCTCCCGGCCAATGGCGCAACTTCGAGAGGGCTCGGCGCCGTGACTGTCAGGCGGCCGAGCGTGTGGCTGAGACGGTGGTGAGCCGCATCGAGAATGGCAAGCTGTTTGGATGGATCTGGAGGGCCGAGGCCCAATGGGGATGGCGCGGGCGTGGAATCGAGAAGATCCGCGACACGGCGCGCCAACAAGGCATGGACCTCTTCGAGTGTGTGATCGAGCAGTGCTGTTACGAGCGAGGCTGTCTGCCCTCTGCCGTGAGATGGAAGATCCTGACCAATGCCAAGCAGCTTCGGTACAAGGTGGGCCGCCGATGCTGCCCAGGTCACAAAGAGCATGGCGAGCGGCCGGTTGTGGCCCCTCCGTTTCCTGAGGCGATGGTCAAGGACATTGCCGACGCTGTGCTGTGGGATGTCAAATTGATCCGCGGCTCACTGCGAGAGGACGTGGAGGCCTTTATGAACGAAGGCAACGCAGTGACCAACGACCACAGCAGTGCAGTGACCAAGGACTACAGCATGTGACCATGGACTACAGCCGCGCAGAGACCAAGGACTACCACAATGCCGTGATCCAGAGTGATGCGGAGGCTGAGGCTAGGGACATCATGCCGTTGCAACGTTCTTCTCTACCGGTGGAACGCCCGACTGGGCGGAAGCTGGAGGAGATCACCCCTTAGGCCCCCTGTTCCTCCCGTCAAACCTTCAAGCTCTCAAACTTGCGCTCAATGTCAAATTCGAAACTCTCAAATTCTCGAACTTCAAACCTTTCATTCTCCAAACTTTCAATAGTTCAGACTGTTCAATCGCATCCTATATGATATGCGTTCATTTTTGGAACAATTCGAGTTAAAACCCTACTCCTGACACCTCTCCTATGTACAGGACTGCCGGTAAACTGTTATGGTTGGCACTGATTTTATGTATGCATGTATGTATGCATGCATGTATACATGCATGTGTGTACGGGCATATGTATGTATGCATGCACGTATGCATGTATATGTGTATGCACGTACAGTACAGGATTATGCATGTAGGTACGTATGTATGTATGGACATAAATATAGATAAGATCCTACATATTGCATAGTTGCTGCAGCCACAGGGTAGGGGAGATGTCGAGAGTTGCTGTGGTGAGGCCTTGGTGTCCCCAGACAGAAGGCTCCCTGAGGCTTCCGGGAAGTTTCGACATTCCAATCAGCCACAGCTGCTCAAGACGCTTGCCGCAGAAATCGCCCTTCGAGAAGGCTTCCCGGTTTCATGCAGCTTTGCGCAGTTGAGTCAAACTTCACAGTGCCAGCGGTGCACTTGTCCTGACCGGCGCCATGATGTTCTCTGACGGGCCCGCACTGACCGTCGACGGTCTCGCATCGGACATCTGCGTCGGCCCCAAATCCGTTCATCTGGCTTGCGGCCCTCTGCCGCGCTTTCTGGTTAGCCTTGTATCCCCTCAGCTTCCCTGCTGCAGGTCCAGAGCTGTCGACTTGACTTTTATGAAGTAGGGCCTAGGGGCTTCAGGTTCTGTGCTGCCAGCCTGCAAGCTTGCCGATGCGTTCGTTGTCGCGAGTGACCGCATAGCCCCGCGCTGCTGTCGACTGCATGTACAGATTTCGGTCTGTGGCATGGCCGTTCTACTTTGGTCAGCATGCCGAGCGTTTTGAATGTGTCGTCTCAGGTGCTGATCACCGCCAACCTGATCACCCGGATCTTACAGGCATAGCTATATAGATGTACACATACATGCATGGAGACATACACAAATATCTGTGTGTATAGGCCGCGAAAGGGCCCAGAAGACGCTCAAGAGGGAGCGATTGCTGTAGTGCCCCAGCACTCTGACCTGAGTGCGGTTTAGGACACCGCTGCCACCTAGAGCCATCCTTCATCGCCTGGCTGGCATCGGAGAGCAGGCAGAAAAGGTCGGCCACCCGCAAGGCTTTACGGCAGGGCAAGCCGGCTTCCCGCACCTCCAGCGCCTCATGGCCTCATGGGCAAGCAAGGAGGATGGGGAAACGGATCGCACAAGTCCTGGCAGGGCTGGTCGGGGGGATATGCATCTCCCAAGATGTTCCTTGGAAAGCTCAGAAAGGTCAGCCAGCAGCGAGATTCCCTGCCTACGACTCGCAGCTGCCGAGTGGATGGCCTCGAGACCCTCACGATTTGAACGATGGGGTTACTGGCGACGTCCAGCGCGCCTTGAATGCCACCAAGAAGGCGGAACACCGCCTTGGCCGCCTCATGCAGGACAGGGAGAAAGCTACGCTGCAATGGCAGGAGTACGCCAAGGCGTCCAAGGCCGCCTACTACAAGGAGAAAGAGAGGTACATGAAAGCCTTGCAGAACTACGACCGCGACATCCACGAGGCACAGGCTGCCCAGAACGAAGCACGCCGTGCTCTCAGAGACCAAGTGGCCGGTGTTTACAAGTCGGAGCAGGTCCCCATCCGGAGGCTTGCTTCTGTCGGCCTTCTTGTCCAGGATCCTCCTTGCGAATCCCAAACGGTCGCATGGCATCTCGCTTTGCCTGGAGTCTGTCGCTCAGGGTTTGGTGATGTGGAGCGCGATCTGGTGCATGCTTGGTAGCCTCTTTGACACCAAGGCGAGGTTGCTTGTCCTTGGTCCGCTGACCAGGGTGCACCGGTGATGTCCTTGGCCGCTCCTGGCACGTCGCATGACGTAGTGGTGGGGAGAGCCCATCGTACGTTGGGACTCCTCCCCTCCAGTGGATAGACCAGGCGGTGAGCGTTCCCTCACCAGCCGCACCGGCGTCGTCGAACGTGTGGGCCGAGGATCTGGTTGTGCATCCTGGAATGCTCGACGCAAAATTGCGTCGTCCTCCAGAGCAGCCTCGGCCTCGTAGTCGGCAATCATACGCTCCCACTCTCCCGTTGGCCAGGGAGCTCCTAAAGAACAAGGCTGTGCTGGAGGACGACGACACGGATCACGAAGGCGACAAGACATCCGAAGTGGAGGAGTGAAGCCGACTGCTGGGCGAGATCTCAGGGGAGGGGGTCACTCCTCCGATGGCATATGCCGCCTGGAAGGACGAAGGCGTTGGAACTTGCTTGGGGCAAGTTTCTTCTGCAATGTTCCTCTTGGGCAAGGCTCTGCCAGCGGAGAGGTTGATCTAGGCCTCTCCGGGATTTCAGCCAATCCTTGTACAGTTTTGGAGGTAGCTGTAGCTAGCAGGGATTACATTTTCGCGAGGGGTTTTCCCTGTCTGCCCTCATCTTGTCGCTGCTTCCAGCTGGTAGCTGTTCACGGGCATGGTGAGCAGTGTCCAGCTGGGGGTTGGTCGTCCTCCCCCTCGGAGTCTTGGCACTGGGCTTGTGCTGAGGTTCAGGAGGGCCCGCCATATTCACTTCCATCAGCCAGTTCCGTTCCCGCTGATCCTTCCGGTTCGATGCCCTTCTTACGGCAGACTCATATTACCATGGATGGGAGCTTGAGTCTTGTTCGTATGAGCTGCAGCAATGCCTGCGGACGTTCACACAATCCTTCTGAAAGCAGAGTGCCAAACAATGACATCGGTGGCTCTGGGGTCATGACCTGCTTTCTTGGATGTTTGGAGAATCCCTGCCATGCGGCATGCCGCACCTTTGCCCTCTGCATCCTTGGGGCGTTGCTTGGTCTCCTGCTTCGGGGACTCAAGGGTGGCCGGCACTCAATGCCCTCCAGAAAAGGAGCTGCCAGTGGGGGTCTTAGCCCTGCTCTTTTGCATCCGCTCGGTCGCTGTGCTGCCGCTGCTGCTTCGCCTCTTGATTGGAAGCCTCCCCGGCGCAACAATTCAGGCATGCGCTGCTATCGTGCGCGGCTGAGCTGTTCGGCGCGCTTCTGGCTATGGCTGTTTCTCCTCTTGCAGACCCCTACACTAGCATGGTCTGCACCAAAGGGTTTAGATCTGCTGTTTGCTGAGGTTGAGGGGTCCTCAAGCCATCTGCCTGTTCCTGACCCTCTTCCGACCACAGACCAGAGACCTTCTCGGGCAGGGCGTTGCTGGGGCTAGAAGTCCTGGCCCCACACTACCGCACGGTCTATGTGCAATGACGGATGGGGTTGCGACACTTCTTCAGGCTGCCGAGCCCCTTGCTCAGCGCCATTTTCATCGTGATTTCACGGTTTTGGTCCCGTGCCGGCCTCAGCTGTTTTCGGGCTACGCGTCGGTCGTGGCACAGCCCTCCTGCGTGGCAGCCACTGGCAAGGTCGTTGTCATACTTGACCTGCTTGCTTTGCAAGGTAACAGGTTTGCTTGCATCCTTCCGGCCTCGATTGGAGAAGGGGTTCTAAGGGAGTTTGTGAAGTCATTGACAGGTCAGGTGCTTCTTGATGTTGACATCTTTGTAGGTGAGGAGGGTACGCCGAGGGCCGCCCACACGGACCTTCACATTGCGGCAGGTGATGTTGTCTGCTTCCTGCCACGTGGACGCAGGCCGCCGGCGCGTGCCTCCCTGCAAGAGCTTTGCCAAAGCCGTCATACTTGGGCAGCATCTGATCAGTTCCCAAGGCCACTCCAGAAGGCAGGTATTTGCTTGATTGCAGGTAACCATCGGTACTTTGTCAACCGACGCCAGTTCCCTGGCCAGCCTCCGGCTGAGGTCGCTGCTCGGACAGCGGGCCTTTCCAGGAACCATCCTCTTCTCAAAGTTGCTCATTCGGCACTGGAGAACGTGCTGTTGTATGGCAACACGTGCAAAGGAGTTGCCTGTGTGGTTGATGTGCCGGGCGAGGGCTCTTCGGCCCCGGGCGGCCCGCAGCATGATCACAACATATGCTTCTTTGATGTGCGCCCCTTGGGACACAAGCCCGTCTGCCACTATCAGATAGGTTCTATCAGACATATCCACGACGGAGACCGACGACAACCGCTACTGCCACACATGCCTGCCTGCACGGCTGTTTCTGTTATGAACAGGTTTTGCTGACAATTATTGCTGTTCGGAGAGCATGAGGGTTTACGATTTTGGATTTAGGATTTTGGGTTCGGGCCGTTCCCGGTGGCCTTTAGGATTTATAGAAGTTGTATAGGGTTTGGGTCCGGGGTTTTGACCGAAACGTTTTGACCGAAA
>BGNK01003328.1:2020-13376 GCA_003297005.1 Symbiodinium sp. clade A Y106 | reverse complement strand
GAAACTAATGAAAATGCAAATCAAAGCGAAATTCACACAATTGATTTATGGTTTACGATTTTGGATATGGGATTTTGGGTTCGGGCCGTTCCCAGGTGCTTTTAGGATTTAAGATTTAAGGGTTTGCGATTTTGGATTTAGGATTTTGGGTTCGGGCCGTTCCCGGGGGCCTTTATTTTATAGAAATTGGAAAGGGTTTGGGTCCGGGATTTTGACCGAAACGTTTTGAGCGAAACGTTTTGTTTNCGATTTTGGATTTAGGATTTTGGGTTCGGGCCGTTCCCGGGGGCCTTTATTTTATAGAAATTGGAAAGGGTTTGGGTCCGGGATTTTGACCGAAACGTTTTGAGCGAAACGTTTTGTTTTTGCTTTGGTCTTTTGATTTTTGGACAGAGCGGGGCTGGGTTGGCTGGGCGGGCTGGGCTGCTGGCCTTATTGAAAGGAATTGTGCGGGTTTGGGTCCGGGGTTTTGACCGAAACGTTTTGACCGAAACACATCGTTTTTTGCTTTTGATTTCGCATTTGTGCGGGCCGGTCTAGCTGGGCTGGGGTCGGGGCGGGGCTGCGGCTGGGGCTGGGGGTGGGGGGGGTGCTGGGGCTGGGGTTGGGAGGCCAGGGGGGAAGGACTGAGGGCTGCAGGGCTTGGATATTGGCTTGCAATTGGGGTGGGATTTCTTTCCACGTTTAATGAAAAATCGAAACTAATGAAAATGCAAATCAAAGCGAAATTCACACAATTGATTTATGGTTTACGATTTTGGATATGGGATTTTGGGTTCGGGCCGTTCCCAGGTGCTTTTAGGATTTAAGATTTAANGAAACTAATGAAAATGCAAATCAAAGCGAAATTCACACAATTGATTTATGGTTTACGATTTTGGATATGGGATTTTGGGTTCGGGCCGTTCCCAGGTGCTTTTAGGATTTAAGATTTAACCTGGACCAACCGAAGACCTTAGAATTAAGTAAACAACACTGGTTTGCTCATTGTCTTGCCTCGATTTGCATCTTCGAGTTTTAACCCTCGACCCACCGAAAGCCTTACAATTAAGTCAACAACACAAGTTTGCTAAATACATTTTCTTGCCTCGAGATACATGTTCGAGTCTTCACCTCGACTTGTCGAAGGCTTTACGTTTAAGTAAACAACACAAGCTTGCTCAAAATTCATCTTCTTGCCTCGGGAAACATCTTCGAGTCTTTAATTGAAGTGATGAAGCCTTCGAAGCAAGGTTTTTGTAAGTAGACAGCCCCACAGACTTTGAAGCGTTATCCCGAACCCTCTCTTCCAAAACACCTCAGGCTCCGAAGCACACTTCGGGCTTTGAATTGAAGCCACAGGCTCTTTTGGAAGCCCCGCAGGATTTGAAAGGTTTAAGAAAGGCTGCGCATTCTGAAACCAGGCTATGCCGGATTCGACATGGATCATCTACCGCGCTTGCGTTCATTTCCCGGCCAAAAGCATCAACCGCAAACCTCGACACGCGCAATCATCGGCAGTAAGCAGTAAGATTACAAGATCATCGGCTAGAAAAACTCACCAAGACTCGGCAGTACGATTTGTTACGGGCAAGAGTTGGCCAGAAACAGCCACCAAGACTCGGCAATGCAGTTTGTTATGGCCAAACTTGGGCTCGAAAGAGCCAGCAAGACTGGGCAGTACGATTTGTTACGGCCAAGAGTTGGCCAGAAAAAGCCACCAAGACTAGGCAGTACGACCAAACGTGGGCCAGAAAAAGCCACCAAGACTCGGCAATACGATTTAATACGGCCAAGAGACTCGGCAATACGATTTGTTACGGCCAAGAGTTGGCTAGAAAAAGCCACCAAGACTCGGCAGTACGAATTGTTACGGCCAAACGTGGGCCAGAAAAAGCCACCAAGAGTCGATTTATTACAGTCAAGAGTTGGCTAGAAAATGCCACCGAGACTCGGCAGTATGATTTGTTACGGCCAAGATTTGGCCAGAAAAAGCCACAACGGCTCGGCAGAACGAGTTGTTACGGTCAAACGTGGCCCAGAAGGGGCCACCAAGACTCGGCAGTACGATTTGTTACGGCCAAACGTGGGCCAGAAATAGCCACCAAGACTCGGCAGTACGATTTGTTACGGCCAAGAGTTGGCCAGAAGGAGCCACCAAGACTCGGCAGTACGATTTGTTACGGCCAAGAGTGGGCCAGAAAAAGCCACCAAGACTCGGCAATACGATTTGTTACAGCCAAGAGTTGGCCAGAAAAAGCCACCAGCACTTTGCAGTACGATTTCTTACGGCCGACAGCAAGAGCCACCAAGACTCGGCAGCCAGAAAAAGCCACCCAGACTCGGCAGTACGATTTGTCACGGCCAAACGTGGGCCAGAAAAAGCCACCGAGACTCGGCAGTACGATTTGTTACTGCCAAACGTGGGCCAGAAAAAGCCAGCGAGACTCGGCAGTACGATTTGTTGCGACCAGCCGTGGTCCAGAAAAACCACCGAGACTCGGCAGCCACCAAGACTCGGCGGTACGATTTGTTACGGTCAAACGTGGGCCAGAAAAAGCCACCAAGACTCGGCAGTAAGATTTGTTACGGCCAAACGTGGGCCAGAAAAGCCCGCCAAAACTCGGCAGTACGATTTGTTACGGCCAAGAGTTGGCCAGAAAAAGCGGCCAAGACTCGGCAGTACGATTTGTTACGGCCAAGAGTTGGCCAGAAGGAGCCACCAAGACTCGGGAATACGATTTGTTACCAAATCTGGGCCAGAAAAAGCCACCAAGACTCGGCAGTACGATTTGTTACGGTTTTTCGTGGGCCAGAAAGAGCCACCAAGATTCGGCAGTACGATTTGTTACGGCCAAGAGTCGGCCAAATGTTGGCCAGAAAGAGCCACCAAAACCCGGCAGTACGATGAGATATGATCAATCGTGGGCCAGAAAGAGCCACCAAGATTCGGCAGTACGATTTGTTAGGCCAAGAGTTGGCCAGAAAAAGCCACCAAAACTCGGCAATACGATTTTTTACGGCCAAGAGTTGGCCAGAAAAAAGCTAGCGAGACTCGGCAGTACGATTTGTTACGGCCAAGAGCTGGCAGAAAAAGCCACCAAGACTCGGCAGTACGATTTGTTACGGTTTTTCGTGGGCCAGAAAGAGCCACCAAGACCCGGCAGTACGGTTTGTTACGGCCAAACGCGGGTCAGAGAAAGCCAACAAGACTCGGTAGTACGATTTGTTACGGCCAAGAGTTGGCCAGAAAAAAGCCACCAAGACTCGGCAGTACGATGTGTTACGGCCAAGAGCGGGCCAGAAAAAGCCACCAAGACTCGGCAATACGATTTGTTACAGCCAGGAGTTGGCCAGAAAAAGCCACCAACACTTTGCAGTAGGATTTGTTACGGCCAAACGTGGGCCAGAAAAAGCCCCCAAAGACTCGGCAATACGATTTGTTACGGCCAAACGTGGGCCAGAAAGAGCCACCAAGACTCGGCAGTACGATTTGTTACGGCCAAGAGTTGGCCAGAAAGAGCCGCCAAGACTCGGCAGTACGATGTGTTACGGCCAAGAGTTGGCCAGAAAGAGCCACCAAGACTCGGCAGTACGATTTGTTACGGCCAAGAGTTGGCCAGAAAGAGCCACCAAGACTTGGCAGTACGATTTGATACGGCCAAACGTGGGCCAGAAAGAGCCACCAAGATTCGGCAATACGATTTGTTACGGCCAAGAGTCGGCCAAACGTGGGCCAGAAAGAGCCGCCAAAACTCGGCAGTACGATGAGATATGATCAAACGTGGGCCAGAAAGAGCCACCAAGATTCCGCAGTACGATTTGTTACGGCCAAGAGTTGGCCACAAAAAGCCACCAAGACTCGGCAATACGATTTGTTACGGCCAAGAGTGGGCCAGAAAAAGCCACCAAGACTCGGCAATACGATTTGTTACGGTCAAAAGTTGGCTAGAAAAAGCCACCAAGATTCGGCAGTACGAATTGTTACGGCCAAACGTGGGCCAGAAAGAGCCACCAAGATTCGGCAGTGCGATTTGTTACGGCCAAGAGTTGGCTAGAAAAAGCCACCAAGACTCGGTAATACGATTTATTACGGCCAAGAACTGGCCAGAAAAAGCCACCGAGGTTCGGCAGTACGATTTGTTACGGCCAAACGTGGGCCAGAAAGAGCCACCAAGATTCGGCAGTACGATTTGTTACGGCCAAGAGTTGGCTAGAAAAAGGCACCAAGACTCGGCAGTACGATTTGTTACGGCCAAGAGTGGGCCAGAAAAAGCCACGAACACTCGGCAATACGATTTGTTATAGCCAAGAGTTGGCCAGAAAAAGCCACCAACACTTTGCAGTACGATTTGTTACGGCCAACAGCAAGAGCCACCAAGACTCGACAGCAAGAAAAAGCCACCAAGACTGTTACGGCCAAACGTGGGCCAGAAAAAGCCAGCGAGACTCATCGTTCATCTCAGCATTGGGAAAACACTTCGAGACCAAAGCAACAACAACATTTCGTAAATTTATTGGGGCACCACTCCGAGACCAAAGTAACGGCAACAAATCCTACATCTTAGGATTGGGGTACCATTTCGAGACCAAAGAAACGGCAACAAAGCATTGGGGAACCACTTCGAGGCCAAAGCAACGGCAACAAATCGCACCACTTCGAGACCCAAGCAACGGCAACAAATCCTACATCTCGCGGCCAAAGCAGCGGCAACAAATCGTGCATTTTTTCTCGTACATCTTAGAATTGTGCATTACCTCGAAGCCAAAGCAACGGCAACAAATCGTACATCTTGGAATTGGGGCACCAATTCGAGACAAAAGGAACGGCAACAAATCATATATCTCAGAATTGGGGCACCACTTCGAGGCCAAAGCAACGGCAACAAATCGTACATAATAGCATTGAGGCACCACTTCGAGACCCAAGCAACGGCAACAAATCGCACAACTTAGCATTGGGGCACCCCTTCGAGGCCAAAGCAACAGCAACGACCACGGCAACGGCAACAAATCGTACATCTTAGCACTGGGGCACCACTTCGAGACCAAAGCAACGGCCACAAATTGTACATCTTAGCGCGAGGGTACTTCGAAACCAAAGTAACGGCAACGAATCATACAGCTTAGCATGAGGCCACCATTTCGTGACCAAAGCAACGGCAGCAAATAGTACATCTCAGCACTGGGGCACCCTTCGAGGCCTAAGCAACGGCAATCAATCGTACATCTTAGAATTAGGGCACTACTTGCAGATCAAGGCAACGGCAGCAAATCGTACATCCTAGCATAATGGCAACACTTCGAGACCAAAGCAACGGCAACAAATCCTTCACCATTTTATTTAGGCCCCACTTCGAAGCCAAAGCAACGGCAACAAATCGTTCATCAAAGCAATGGCAACAAATCGTGCATCCTAGCACTGGGCCAGTGCCAAAAAGCACAAATTGTTGCTGGTGCTTTGGTCTCGACGTGTTGCCCAAGTGCTAAGAAATACGATGTGTTTTCGTTGCTTTGTTCTCGAAGTGGTCCCCCAATGCTAAGATATACAATTTGTTGCCGTTGCTTTGATTTCGAAGTGGGCGCGAGTGGTAAGATGGACGATTTGTTATTGTTGCTTTGGTTTCAAAATGGTGCCCCAGTGCTAGGATGCACGATTTGTTGCCCTCTGTTTTGGTTCGAACATAATTTGAGTGTCCCGAGTCAGCTGAATCCTCTTCCCTCGTGCACGTTCCGCGTCCGAGTCCCGGGTCGGGCTTTTTGCCACCCCTCTCACCAAATATATAAACGGAGCGTTGCAAGACCTTATGGACACACACATTTATATTTTTGATTATTTTTATTGCTTATTTTTTGCACGATGGAATTTCCCAAATTATATGATACAAGGCCAACGATATCGTATTTTTTTACTATATTCATTCATAACATTTCATATTTATTTGAAAATGATATATTATACGATATCGTTAAATATGTCATTCATGTCAGTATTAACACTACTTTTGTCACTAGTCCCAGCAATATATCATGAATTACGCGACCTATATAATCTTGTATTAGTACTATGAACAATAACAATTTTCAATCCTTCTATATCATTAATATAATTTTTATATAAACTACTTCCCTATATTTGAAGTGTGGTAGTAATTACTTGCTGACGTCCAAATCGTCTGCTTTTAATATTAACGTTGTTTTATGATTATCTAAGTATTTTTGAATTTATTATCGTGATAAATTTAGATTGATAATCTAAGGCGAATACTCCAAAGTGAAAGTAGTCGCGATTTTCTAATGTAAATTAACGAAATTATAATAATATATCTATATATCGTGATATATAATCGATGCAATCATACTCCAATCGTAGTATACACTGACTAAAAGCTTTTATAATAGTAATTAAATTTAATGAAAAAATATTAATAAATACAATATGGTAAAGTATTTAACAGAATTTTAATCTTTTCAATTCATTATTTATTTTTTTGAAGAATTTAAACGTTTTTCATTATTCGGTGTTCCACGGATATATCACTAACTATCAAAATCTCCAGAAACAGACGCTAGCAGCTTATATGCCCAAAAGCGTCTCAATTAAGCAAGAGACAGAGAAAAGCCGCGAAAACGAACCAATGAAAGCGAGAAGATTCGAGCTCTTCAAGATCTCCTCGTATATATTAAAGCCCGCCGCCAATTCGAGAGAAGCTTATATTATTAGTGAATAATTACATTAGTATTTCAAATCAGACCAAAAAAAATTAAGATTTTGTGTTATTAATAACGAGAAGATGAATTTATATAGTCAAAATACGAACGAAAATTATATAGAAAGTACGATACAAAAATGCAATATTCGAATAACACAATATCGAAGTAGAACGAAAAAACTAATATATTTGAAAATAAATTATTTCAATAATTATAGTTTAGAAAATTATAGAATAAAATTAGATAATTATAATCCTTATTAAAAAAAATGTAATTAATAAAATATAAATAAACATATAAAAAACCTAATTGAACCAATAAATATACTATTAAAAGAGAAAATAAAGATACAAATACCAATATAGCGCAACTTTAACAAAAGACAAAAAAAAAAGAAAAACATTAAAACTAATTTAGAATCGCCAAATCAAAAAGAAAATAAATATTATATTTATATATACATATAGAACAACAGAATTTGATACTAGAAATGAAATAAGCAATGCTAATATGAATAAAGAAATCATTAAAAAATCAACACCAGAGGCCAAGATTGAAGCAATACCTACAGAACTTATCGCGCATAATATGATACATCAATTATTGAAGAAAATAATATTAAAATAATATATATATATAGAATCAAATAACAAAAAATATATATAAGTTGGTCCTGGAATAATACAACAAATATTGCAATATCATCAATAAAAGCACCATAATAAATATCACCAAGTAAAAAAAACCAATTAAACAAGAAGAAAATGCAAATAAAGAACCAAAAAATAAAACGAACGGATAAAGTACATAATTTTCAAAGACTACGAAACATCGTACATTGAAGACGCTAATATTTAGTTATGAATATTCTAGAACTGAAAATACAAAAACAAAACCAAAGCAAAACCCAAAACAGTAGTTATATGTACGACAAGTCGTATGCTGTGCATCAAAACCAGCCAATCCGCATGTAGATGCTCGATTTCAGAAGCGCGAGCGAACCCGAGATACATGTAATGTACCGAGCATTGATTCCCGGAGGCTGCGCCGTACGGAGCGCTCATCTTGGAAGCCACTGTCTGGCAACCCACGCATGCGATTCACGTAACGACCTTTGAAGCCGCAGGTAGGGGCAGATTGGCATGCAAGTAGGGAATCTGAAGGCTCGGTTTAGGTTGGTTTCTTGCCGCTTGCCTGGCAAGGGCAATTCTCGTACACAACACAACTCGACTCAAACCTTGAATCTTACACGCAAACCTCTACATAGTATTTAAGTCACAACTCACAACACAATCCATGCTCGCGACCCTTTCTACAGGAAGTACACGTGGCCGTGTGGTCTTGCCCCGCTGCCACAAAACGCAAGTTGCGGTCGTTCTGGCATGCATTCAGCAAACCTTCCCTGTTCTTAGCTTTCCTCAGCTGTTCCACATACGGAGCATTGTGATCTTGGGGGGTAGGCCCGAAATCCACACCGTGAGCATTGGGCAGGGTCGATCATATGTGTGTGTGTGAGTGCGGAGGTGGAGGTGTGCCTCCCCAGCCCCAACCAGGGTGACCGAGATTGTTTTCCGATAAGGATGGTTTACAAGGGTTAGCGCCACACCCTGAAAACGACTCCGTGTGCCCAACAGGCTTGGGAGGTTGCGCACTTCGCAAATATCGCGATTGGATTTCTGTTCGGTTGCTGCGCTTGCATACATTCGGCGCCATGCACCAAAACAGCAACATCCAAGTCGACACCCGGTTCCGCAAGCAACCGTTCGAGACAAGCATAAATTTTTACCCGTAACGTCACAGCACGTAAACCCCGCCATCCCCCATGTAGAAGCTCGATTCCACAAGCGTCCGCTCGAGACGCACATCAGCGCTCCCTATGTAGACACTCGATTCCACGAGCACCAGCTCGAGACACACATTTGCGGCAGCACGCCACTTCAACAACAGCCATTCCCCATGCAGACGCTCGAGACACACATCCGTGGAGCCGTTCCCCCATGTAACCGCGCGTTACGACTCAAACATGGAAGTCATAACAAGACCGTTTCCCACCATAGATTTGAGCAGTCTGCAAAGTCGATTCCGCATGTTCCAGAGCTCACAAGAAGTCATAACATTGGCTCTTTCCCCCATGTAGCCGTGCCTGACACACAATATGGTTTACACACTGTGTCTTGAGTTCTGTACCGAAAGGATCCGAGCAGTAGGCGTGGAACCGACAAAAAGCGCAGCACAACCTCGATCCACGTACCGAAGGTTGATCTGGGTTTCGTTCCGCCCGAAACGAAACCCAAACGAAATCCATGCAACCAAAGTGCGCTGTTTGAGTCGGCTAACCATAGTTGAAAATCCAGAAGAGGAGCCTGCCAAATCCAAGCAGTGCTTCAGTTGTCAAGATATGTCGCTGCAAACACTTTTCAGTATTTTCAGTGCAATCTAGTATTTTGGCACCGAATCTCCAAGTAGACGCTGCTTTTCCTTGTCGCAGTGAATCGAAATGGCGTCGTAACTGCGGACGCCAGCGTTTGCTTTTACAGTATTCTTAACATTGTCAGAAGCTGATCACCATGTAGACGCTAGAACATCAACTAACTCAAGAATCTCTGACACGATCTAAACCTAAACTCAATGCTCAACGTTCCTTCAGCCCTCAGCTCATCCTTCTCCCAACTCAAAATTCAATCTCAAACTCAAACAGCCCCAGCCCAGAACCCTTACAGTACAGGGTTAGAAACGCCAGTGCCCAAAGGCAGGCCCACACATCAGTAGATGCTAAACCCAAGTGTGGGCGCTGTTTGTAGTCTCCACGTCGCGTAAGATCAATTGTCAGGATTGTCGCGGACGCTGGGGTTTCAAAGGTTTTTCCATTCGATTCTAGAATACATGTTGGCCCCGGTTCTTTGTTGCGAAACCCTAGCACAGCAGCGCCTGTCCGGAAGTTCACATATTCAGTAGGTGAAAAAGGGGTGAACGATACCCTCGGGTGTGATTTGAAGCCTTATGCAGAACCAAACACCGGCTCGAGAAACACGATGCCAGCAAACAGCAAATCAAAACCAGCCATTCGTCATGTAGACGCTCGATTTTGCAGGCACCAGCTAAAAAGAAACACATTAGTGGCATCGCAGCAAACACCAAATCAAAACCAGCCATTCCTCATGTAGACCTCGATTTCGCAAGTACCCGCGCAAAAAGTGCGAGAAATATCAAGTGGCATCTCAGCAAATAGCAAATCAAAACCAACCAGTCCCCATGTAGACGCTCGATTTCGCAAGCACCCCAGTGGCATCGCAGCAACCAGCAAATCAAAACCAGCTATTCCCAATGTAGACGCTCGATTCACCAGCTTGAGAAACACGAGTTCGGAATGGCCTTCGAAAACACGAAACCCCAGTGTGAAGCTGCACACACAAGTCTGCAAGATGTTATCACAGTAGTGGATTAAAACGGTTGATGTGACGCGGGATTGATGCGGCTTTTGGCGCTGCGCAGCGACTCAGCCGGCACCCAGTACTTTGAGTATCCCCTTTTTGGGTTTGGGTTCGCCACGCCCAGCACCTCCTTTAGGATTTGCTGGTTCCCAACATCTCTATGTCGGGGTTAGGGTTTGCCATCCTCCAAGACAGCATGTTCGACTTTGGGGTCTGCCGGGTTTGCCACCTCCAAATCCCAAACTCCTTAGCATCATGTTGAACATTGATGACCCTATGATCCTTGGCTCAAATCTCTTCAAAGGACTTTGGCTTTTGTGAAGTCCACGCCCCAAATCATTGAGTTTTCACGTACCCATACCATCGAATAATGAAGAACAACCACTGGGCGAACCTTAAATACCCCGCACATATGATGAAGGACAGCTATTGGGAGAGCCTCGTGAGCTCCGGAACTTGCTTGCAAGAAACTGTTCTAACTTTTGTGGTCAGGGAAGTGTCATCCCCAACATCTACTTCTGGGGTTGAGGGTTTTTCCATCCACAGGGTTTGGGGTTTGCCAGCCGCGACATCTCCCTTTAGTGTTTTAGAGTTTTAGGCTTGCCAGTTATTCCAACCCCAGACAGAGATATGACTATGTCAGGGTAGGAACGAAGAGAGAGGGAAGGGGAACCCCAAAAGGAAGACCAACCCTGAACGCTGAAGCACAACTCAGTCGCGCTTCTTTTCATTCTTGAGCCAAAAGATAACGTTGGCACATGTTGGCTACACAGTCAGACATTACTTTACATGAGGGAACATCGTANGAACGCTGAAGCACAACTCAGTCGCGCTTCTTTTCATTCTTGAGCCAAAAGATAACGTTGGCACATGTTGGCTACACAGTCAGACATTACTTTACATGAGGGAACATCGTAGATTCACAGCTCCCCCCTTCTGACTTGTAGCGAAATGAACTTCAGGAAGCAATCGAGCGGATAACTCATGCTTTCACCCACTGTTGATTCCCCAAACCTGTACATTTAATGCAACATCAAGTGGGTTGATCAGGCCCATTGATAATTAATGCACATACCCGAGCTGTGGCGCGAAGCAGCCTTACAGCGCGAAAAAGCAAGTGATGCAGTGATCCTCAGGAACACTACGCACTGAACTCAGAAGGCAATGGTCGAACCTGTGGTTGATTCCTTGCCCGGATGGTCTGGCGCTTGGCAGCCTAATACCATCGGTCA
>BGNK01003327.1:65064-77389 GCA_003297005.1 Symbiodinium sp. clade A Y106 | reverse complement strand
CATAGCCAACAAATGGTCTAAAATGGGTTGTTCGGATTATGCCCAGTTCCTAGGAAATAGCACAGTTCGGGGTCTATAATGGGTGCCCGAACCCCCACCCCTCACAACCTGAGGGGATGGTTTAGGAGGATTCATGCTGGGATTCCCTTTACTTTACTTTAAGGGCATGAGGATATTGATGTTCCAACTCTCTGGCTTCTACTGTAGTAAGGCTCAGAGGCGCAGATCCCAAGCTCCTAAGATGCAGAAGACATCCCATGATGATCTCAGAGTTCTCAAAAACTCCCAGGTCACCACTTCGAAGCTCCAAACTCCCAACAGCCAGCTCAGCTGAAATCTTAATCCTCGGCCTTCTTACCGTAGCGTGGTGGCAGTTTCCTCACAAGGTCCTTTTTTCAATGTGCCTCGAAAGGCCCGAGTCTTCTTCAAGCTAGCGGCGTCTCCACCAAAAAGGGCGCGCTTGAGCCGACTAGCGTTATCGGCTCAGCCCTGCACACAGCCTGGCAGAGGTCGTCCTTCCTATCGAAGTCGATGGCGAGCCTATGTGGTTTGCAAAGGAGCATGCAGGGCTTGCGGAGTTCTGGGATTTGCGGGTGTTCCGAATGTCGGGGTTTCGAGACTGCAGAAGTTGAGCATAGGAGCCTCAGAAATCAACATGCAAGCTTGCCCCACAACTTGGCAAAACTATCTTGATAGTGTGAATAGTAAATCGAATTCCTGGGTTGAAGGGCCTTCAGGTTTGTCGCTTTGATTGTGGTGTTTTGTAACCTCTTTCATCACCCTTGTTGCTGAATCTCTGTTGTGTCGAAAACTACGTGAAAGTCCCTTGCGCAGAAAAGGGAAAAATGTGCCAAAGAAGAAGCCCTGAAACATACTTACACACCGCGACAGCCTAAATTCTAATCCCTGACCCTCCCCGAAGCCCCAAACCCGAAACTGTGGAGGATGGTGTCATCGAGATCACACATCAGAGCCAGGCAGCCCGTTTGGGACCAAAAAGTTTATAGAAAGAAGGTTCGAGGGTTTAGGGCTTAGCATACTGCCTAGCATGTAGAAGTTTGAAAATGGCATGTTTCTGAGATCAGTCTTGACCTTTTCGAAGTGTTTGGGATCGGTGCGTTCGGCTCAAGAGGCGAGTAGGGCATGCAGTATTCTAGAAGTCTGCGTACGTTGGTGATAGCCAAAGCAATCCTTTCTAACTCTTCATACCCCCTAAGCCTTAAGGTGCCTATCGTCCAGGTTAGATCTCAACAAAGTTTTGTTTCGAAGCGTTCAGCCTTCATGGCTTCCGGCCTCAACCCTAAACTCTAAAGCCCCGAATCCTAACCTCAATCCAGAGCCCGAAACCCAAGGCCCTCTGATTTTTTTAGAGAACCCTCATTGTGCTAACTTTTATTGAGCAATGGGATTTACATTGCCTTCCAATCCATGCATCAAAGGAACATCCAAGGCGTAACCCGTTCGGCTTTCGACTTGAACTTTTTCCGCACAAACAACTGTCGTGACTTCCTCCAAGCCTGCTTAGTTAGCATGTCTGAGGTTAGGTCTCACATGTGTGCTTGACAGCTTCCAGGTCACATGCACACTAGAGTTCACACAGTGCCGACTCAAGGGCATATGTTACCGCGGCATTCCCACCCAGTGGGTAAAAACATGCACACACAAGTCCTTCATCTTACCTTTGGTTAGTAGGGAATGCAGAAATGGGGTACAATTATAACTACTATTTCCACCATTCTTCCATTCCCTACTAACCAAAGGTAGGTCATGACAACACGCGCATGACTGCCGAAGTACTTGGCCCGTTCCGGAAGCTGACCCCTTGAGCCCTGGGCTGTGGCATTCAGCCCATGTGGGGGTTTAGGGTTTACCTTTGAAGGGTTCGGTTCAGGGTTTAGGGTTTAGGGTTACAGCTTCGGGTTGGGCTGGATGCTTAGACTTGTGGAGGCTTTCATGCTGGTCAACAGCAAGGAGAGCTGCATCCCTCCGCAATCGCAATGCTTCGGCCTGGGTGGGGGTCGGTTTTGGGGCGTTGGGGTTTCGTACAGTTTAGGGTTTGGGGTGGGGTCCGTAGTTTAGGTCCTTGTGCGGATTTGCAGCTTCTCATACTTCAGATTGCAGGACTTGGTGACTTGCTCAGAGGCCCAGGCCGATGCTTCCCAATCGCAGCTGAGCCATTTTCTCCACCTCAAAACAGGCTCCAAAAGGCTTCTGAATTTCGTCTCTTATCTATTATGCTCTGCTCTGCTCTTCCATGCTTTGCGATTGCACGGCTCCTTAACTTGACTGGAATATTCTATACTTTGTTATATCATGTACGATTGTGTTGTGTTATGTTGTATTTTTACAGATTATGCTAGTCACTGTTCCTGCTTCGATCGATCGGTGGCCCATGACGCGCGCTCAGAGTCAGGGTGCCGCAGCAGCGCTGCTTTGCAGTCTCCTGCTGCAGGGCTGCGGGGCTGGCTTCTACGAGGACTCGAAACCGGTTTAGGGTTTTGGGTTTGGGGTTTTCAAAACCCTAAGCTCTAAGCCCTGAATTTGAGGCCAAAACGCCGAGGGTCTTAAGACCCGACACCCGAAGCCAAAAAAGCATAATCCCCAAACTGTATTCCCTAAGCCCTAAACTCTAAACCCCAATCCCTATAAACCCCAAAACCTGAAGCCTATCGGCCCAGGGAATTGAGGTGGCGTGCATCATCTGCGGTATCCTTGGTACCCTGTCTCTTGGATTGCTTTTAGGTTTAGGGTAGAGTAATAGTAGTGTTTGGGCTGTGTCGGATTTAGGGTTTAAATGGTTTAAAGTTGAGGTTTCAGGGTGCTGGGGTCCAGGGTTCAAGGTTTAGGATTCAGGTTCTGGGTTCCAGGGCTTCGTTTGTTATTATTGTTGCTAAAATTGCTATTATTGTCGATGCTATTGCTGTTATTAGTTAGGGTGTGGTGTTACCCTCATCTATACACCCTGCGCCCTTGTCCTGTAACGCCAAACCCTACCACCTAAACCCCAAACCCGAAATGCCAATCTTCAGTCTGCGAGGGCTACGATCATCACCTGTTGCTATGGCATGTCCAAGTCGCCCAACAGAGCAAGACCAGCTCCTGGGACTTCCAACAGAGCACTTTTGGTTTTAGTGCTGAGGGTTGAGGATTGAGGGCTTAGGGAGGATTTTAAGGTTAAGTGTTGTTGAGCTGGCTGGCATGCATTTTTCCCTTAAGCCCTAAACCTTAAATCCAAACTTTAAGCCCTACAAAACCCTACAGCGTAAACCTGAATCTCCAAGAAAAGTATGGTTGAGGCCTTCATTGCGTGCTGGGTCCTTTTTTTTCTCACCCTCTGCGTCTGGGTGGGCTTGGGCATCCAGCAGGTGGGCTTCGACAATTCCGTGGGGGCCTAGAGTTGATGACTTCTAGGGTTTTAGGGCTCCTAGGGTTTAAGTTTAGGGCTGCAGGAGTTTAGGGCCAGGTGCTAAACTCATAGAGCCGCAGCCATCAGGGTCGAAACCTTCAACCCTAAAAGCCCGAAGCCTGAACCCAATGATTCAAGCCATTAAAGCCCTGCACTCTAAGCCCTGAACTAGACCCTACCCATAGGCCCCAAAGTAGTTCCTTTTTGGGATTACCTTATAGAATTCTAAATATGAACCCCAAAAAGGAACTACTTTGGGGCCTATGGGTAACCCTGAACCCTAAACCCTCAACATACAAGCCTTCAGCCCTAAGCCTCTAGCAAAAACACTCGAAAACCCCAGACTCTAGACTCTAGACCCAACACAAGCTGAAGCCCTAAACCCTTTTTCCTAAAAATCCTAGACCCTGAGCTCTCGGGATCCCCCAAAGAGGCCTTCGCGAACTGTGAGACCTTTCGCTCCTTGGAGCCCGACGCCTGCGCTTTCTGGGTTTCTCCTCCTCCAAAGAGCTTCAGCGCGGAGGCATGCTGTGTGATGCCAACAACTGAGCCGCCAGCTTAGGATTTAGGCTTGAGGGTCTAGGGTAGATAGGGTTGGGTTTGCGGTATAGGGTTTAGGGTCTATGTTCATGGTTCAACTTTGAGAATGGGTTTGCAGTTAAGGGTTTCGAGTGTTTTAGTGCGCATGCATGCAATGCTGAATTCAGGCCAGTCCAAGTCCGCCAATAGTCTGCTTTTTCTTTCCGGAAGATGTCGACATTCTCAAAGAATGAGACAGTTCCAGACGAGCACCGCTGAGCCAAGGGTCCAGGTAGCCTGAAATCCTACTATACACCCTATAAACCTTAAGCCCTATAGACGCCAAGCCTGATCCTCAAACCTTATGAATAACAGCCCCATTTGTTCAGAGTTAAGGCCACATGGACCCTCGGCAATCGCGGAAGCAAGAACTGCTTACATGAGCAGTCTGGACTAGGACGTGGTTTCACGGGCATGACGCTGACAATGCCCTGAATAAAGGCGTGGGTGCGCAAAGGCCGCTGCGCATGCTACCCTTCACCTTAGGACTTCCACCCTAAATCCTAAACCCTGAATTCAACCCGGAACCGCATAGATCCTAAACCCTAAACCAAAAACGGCCAAACCCCCACAGACTTTCAAAACCCCACGAAGCGTCACCCGAGCCCATACCAAAATCCCGGAACCCTGACACTTCAGAGACTTGACCTGAACCCGACAGTCCGAATCCTCGCCCTTTTTCTACGACCTGGACGGAAGTGGATACTGCTGCGATCTTTATATGCAAATCAAGGTATAAGTGGGCTGGGGGCTTATGGTTTAGGACCTGATTTTTTAAGGATTAAAAAATAGCCTTTTCAAGACATCATTGAACTTGGGACCTCACTAGTTGCGGCTTCAGGGTTTAGGGATGAAGGGTTCAGGCAAAGCTCAGGGTTTGTCTCCGTTGGATCGGCACAAGATGGGGATAGGTGGGGGTTGTACGTTCAACTGCATAGCCGACCTACTACATATGATATTATATACTATACTACACAGTACAATACTAGACTATAGACTATACTGTTCTATACTGTACTGTGTTATATCATATTCTGTTTTGCTATATTGTATTAGATTGCATTGTCTTGTATTTTATTGTAGTTCATTATGTTATCTCGCATTACCTTATATTATGTACTGTATTACATTACTATTATCTGTTTTATCCTCTAAGTCCTGAAGCGCAGCTTGACTCCTAAACCCAATGATGCCTAACTTTGGGTTACCGGCCTGTTACCTAAGCCTACGACACAAGAAAGGCGAGGAGGCGGCGCGCGCATGCATGCAGGAAACTTCAAGCTCGGGGCTTCGGGTTTAGGGCTTGGGGCTTCGGGGTTAGTTAGGCTTTAGGGCTTGGGGTTTAGGGCTTAGTGCTCAGGGTTTAGGGCTCCTGTCGGCTCCCCGGCCCCAAGCATTCTAGGTGGACTATCCCAACAAATCTCCTGTGACCCCATAATCCTTTATAAGCTTATGCCGAGCTAGAGATGAACTCCGCAGCTGAAGGAGAGCTCCCACGCAGTGGCGACTGAGCTGGTGGAGTGGGCGGAGCAGCAACTTACCAGACTGAACGGCTAGGGGTCGGGTTGGCTTCAGGATCTAGGTCTAGGGTGTATGCTGGCTTGGTTTCTTCACACTCTTTGACGGCGAATATATCCTAGGAACCCTTATAAGGGGGGTCGAACTTGCAGTTCCGTCACAGGTTTAGGAGCGCTACAGTCAGGCCCATCCTAGACAAGCCTTCATGCAGTTACTTGTTTTAGATTATCTAAAGCCGTCCTAAGCCCGAGACCCTAAGCCCAAGACCCTTGAAGCCACGACTAAGCGCCCGCGGTAAGGCAGAAGGTGATCAACCTGCAGCAGAGGCCTCGGCGGAGTGAATGGGTTCAATGCGTTTCAGGCATTGCTGTTGAGGGTTTAGGGTTTAGGGCACTTGTTTGACATGTGAATAGGTTGAGGGTTGGGAATTTTGGGGTGGGGTTTTCAGCTAAAGTGTGCTCTACCCAGATGGGGGAGCCGGCTTGGGGCCATGCACTGGCAGTCGAGATACGCCTAGGCCTAGGTCCCGAAGTTTGAAACTCCCTGGGCAAGGTCTTCTTATTATTGCAGTTAGTACTAGTATTGTTCCTTACCGTAGTTCAGGCTCTGTAAACCGTCAACCCCAAGCCACAAAACCTTCAGCTCCAGATGTGCCATGGCAGGAACACGATGCTGAAGGAGATCTCGCGCAGAGCCGGCGTTCGTGCTCCATCCTCCAGCATCATGTCTGAGACAGGGCGGGCCGGACAAGATACACATTCGGTGGAATTGGGTTTAGCAACATATCGCTGCTTGTATATACGGGGATAGTGGGGTCCCCAAGAAACCTTTCCCTCAGAGTCCGAGTCCTTTTTTCGGGCCCTGTAACCCCTAAACCCACAACCCTGAGCCATAACACCTAAGGAAAGAAGCCTGCTTCCTGGACTCGCTTGGCACCTGACTGAGGGGCCGCCAAAACCCTGCCGCAAAAGAGGGCGCAGGGTTTGGTCGCGAGCACGGTTTGCGAGGGCCTTTCTGGATTTGAGATGCAGACGTCCATAAAGGATTCAGAGTGGTCCTGGTAGTGTTTCGGGGTTTGCCCCTACATTAGTCTCTCTTGAATCGAAGCAAGCCCTTGACAAAGTCTGATGTTAGACAAATTCTGGGGGTTTAGGGGTTTAGGTTGTAGGAACTTTCGGAAATGTTGGTGTCTCTGTGAAGATTTAAAGAGATACTTGGTGAGCACAGTAAACTTTAAAGCTCAGACCAAGAGACTCTTTCCTTGCAACTTCCGCAAAGCTTTCAGAGTCCACACCCAATCATACGAAACCTCAAGCCCCAAACCCTGTGCAACCCCGACTTCAAGCCAACCCGAACCATAGGCCCTAAAAGCCTAAACCCGTATAGATCCCTTAGAGGACCATCATTAAAGATCTTGATAGGAATCCGAAAACTAACCCTAACCCTCCTCCCAGGACACGGTTTCAATCGAGGAAGCCATCTCAGCCATGGCGGCGTGGGAGCCAAGTTGACCTCCGAAGGTGCAGAAGAGAATTTTCGCCAGGGCCGAGGGGGGGAGGCGTTTAGGGATGTTTAGGGCTTTAGGTTTAGGGCGTTTAGGTTGGGATTTTAGGGTGCAGGCCCCGTAGTTGCATGGAGTAGGGCATGGTTCGGAGGATAAGGCATAACGTGTCAGATTTCGACCGAAGCGTTTCCAGTTGAAGGTTGAAGCTCTGGAGCGGGGGTACCACCACGGTGAGCTTCTAGTCCCACGGTTTCAGGATGTTTCAGGTCGTTGGCTGTTGTGCTATTGGGGTTCAGCCTGCTGATTCAATCCTGGTTTGCGCGTCTCATCAAACCGAAGCTGCCAAGTGTTTTTCATGCTGAAGTCACCTAGGACCTAGGAAGCCGAAGACTAAGCGTAAGTCTCAGCAGGGCCTTTTCAATGCCCTATCCTTTTGTCGGCAAAGGTGCGCTACCGCGCCGGGCGAGACCTGAAATCGGGCTTGGAGGTGCTGAGGGCTTTGAGGTTAAAGCGGTTTGGCCGGTTTTTTCGGGCTTTGGGTTTTGGTGTTTTCAAGGGGGTTTGGGAGTTGCGAGTCTCTAGGGTTTCAATTTACAGGAGGTTTGTGGGGGCCTGGAGGGCCTGGAGGGCTGTGGGGGCATCTGGGAGCTTTTCGCATGACACTGTACACAAAATCTAGAAGAGTTGAGGAGTCTTAGGGTGTTTAATGACTGGGTGTAGGTTCTTGTTGAGGTTTGTCAACGTGTAGGATTCGTTATGTTACGGTGTCTTGCGACGCATTTGGCTGCTGCAGGTCGCCCCCACAAGACCCTCAACCCTAAATTCGTTGCTTGGGCATAGCAATCAGAAAGCTCAAAAAACACATTCTTGGAGGAATGTGGCGATTCAATGCCTCCAAACCCTGAGCCCAACACCCTGAACCCCAACTTCCCCCGAAAGCCCAGAGTCCTTGGCCCTAACCCGAAAGCCCAGAGTCTACAACCCAAGGCCCTAAAGTCCAGGGTCAGAACTGTGAAACCCCAGAACACTAAACTCAGAATAAAATCAAACCAGCCCGAGAGCGTAAACCCGACTGAACACTACTGTAGAGATTGAAGCCAGTAATGAAAATGGGAGTTGCTTTTGTAGGGTCTGAGGGCCTTTAGGGTCCTAGGGTTTAGAGTTCAGGGTTTTTGGGGGTTTCAGTGTTTTAGGGCTTAGGGCTTTCAACCCCAAAGGCGGTCCAGAGTTTACTATAAGGGCCTTTTTGGGGGTTCCTTGCTCCAAAGCCCTATTCTAATTCTTAAGGCCCCTATACCAGTTACTAGTCTAGGGTCTTGGGGCTTTGAGTTCGGAGCTGAGGGTTTGGGGCTATTTGGAACAGCCTCGAAGAACAAGAAGTTTGAAGTTTTCGGAACGTTAGGTCTTGAAGGCCGACACCCATCCAATCCTTGAGCCACTTAATCCGCTCAAGTGCATCCAGCAACAACCAAAACACCTACTTCAATCCCATGCAGGACTTCCCAGCAAAAAGCCCGAGAACCCTTCAAGTCCTGTTCTGAAGTCCAACAACCCATCTAGCACCACCAACAACAACAACAGCAACCGCCCAAATACCTTTCCGCCAGAACCTTACCCGAAGATCACAGAGAAGGTGGATTGAGGCACATCGATCCATCGTGGTTTTTCAGAAACACAGCGAGGTTACCGAATTTCTGAAATTCACGGGTTGTTACGCAGGGACAATGTGCAGAGTGTCCGAGAGTGTCTGGGAATCTGAAGCCTGTCAGCTTTGCTTCTATGATTCAGCCTTCTTTTTGTGCCGTTTTTGCCAGAGTTAGGCCCAACCTGCGCCAGCAGCGGTTGCGAGCAGACTCTCAACAGCCCTTAGCCCCACAAAGCCCTGAACCTTTGCTTGTACTGGGTTCTGGAGTACAGAGCCATTATGGAATAAAGTCTATACTGTTGCCCCTGCTGACTTCAACGTCCACTCTATCATAAATGAGTCACCGTTGTTGGGAATAATAAGCTCTTCGTGAGCCGAGGCATTCGGTAAGATAGTGCTCCTGCATTCCGCACCCGTGTCACACTCTAGCATGGTATGCTCCAAAACCCAAGCGAACTACTTAGATCTCGCTGCAAGGGCATCGCGGGGCTTTGTGGTATGCTCAAAGCGAAGAGCCATCGGGAATTCCAGGATGGGGGAGGTTTCTCCTAAGAGAAGCCGTTGTAAGTACAGAGGTGGGCCCTGAATGGGCTCAAGACTTGAACGCAGGGCCTCATGATTTAGGGCCTTTCAGGGTTTAAGGGTTTAGGGCGTAAGGGTCTGAGAGTTTAGGGTTTGAGGGTTTAGGACTTGAGGGCTCCAGGTTTTAAGGGTCTGCGGTTTTAACAGTTAACATGTTTAATTTCTTTCTCTGCTTCGCCGCAAAGGCTTATATGTTGGAGTCAGGCCGGGTTAAAAGCCCTCTCCTGAACCCTACGAAAGCCCGCGACTCATCAGGTGGAGGGCGATTACTGCGACGACGTCACGGTGGTGTTTATTGCACCAAAGTCTGAGGCAGGAGGAACTTTGCGGCTTTCCCGGACTGTAGGCCGTGCTGGGGTTTTCGGGGTTATGTTGGGGCTTTTCGGGTTTGGGCGCTTACGGGTTTTGGCCAGTTTTCCGGGACTCTTGCCTCGAACTGAATCTCAAGCACCCCAGTCGTTTCTGGGCACTTCCCCAGTGCTGCATGGCAGCAAGCTTGCCAAGCTTGTTCCTAATTGCAACCGATGTTCCGTGATCCTCTGCCCAGTTACTTGTCGATGCAAGAGAGAGATCCCATTCCTAGTAGTAGAGTAGGTAACCTTTAACCTTTTGGGGTAGTATAATCCTTATATGATCTTTATATTATGAAAAAGGTTAACCTTTGGTTCCCCATGATACCCGACAAGTAGGCATTAGCTTCACGAAGCCTCTAGATGCATCATCGCTGCCTTCACTGATTCACGCCCGAAGCTCAAGCCCAAACTCCAAACTCGCGGCCTCAAACCCCAGGCCGGAGAGTCGAGCTGACCACATGGGTAGTTGTCATAATTATGGCCCCTTTTTGGGCACCCTAAATATTAGGTGCCGTATTATAATAAGGAGCGAAAAAGGGACCATAATTTTGAGAACCACCCACATGAGGATCCCAAGATTTAGCCCTAATCCTTTGCAGGCCAAAGCCGCACCGGATACTACAGGACCGCATGCGCCACCTAGGTTTCAGGCTTTGGTGGTTTAGGGTTTGGGGAGCCCTATGCCCGAAACTCTGCCAAGGCCCAGGGTAATACCCGATAAAGCTTGAACCTATATACCACCGAACAGAAGCATCAAGGTACATTAGTGGCAATTTCGTTTCGAGAAAGTGCGACTTTGGTTAGCGAACTGAGAAGGCAGATGACTATTATTTAGTTGATCCTACGAGCAACCTTCAGGACTACATGAATCCGTGGGGGGCTTGTGCTTCGTATCCCATATAGGATTTGTAGTACGCTAGAGCCCCATACTGCTTGAGGGTCATGTTGTCCATATGAAAGACGGCCCCGGCACAGGAGCCCGAGCCATCTGAAGAAGGAAAGCTGAGGATGAGTCTCTCAAACGGGGAAGAACCGCTCAATCTTCTAAGCCCTCAGTTCCTTCAGTCTGGAGCCGAACAGCGTGCTCGGTTTTCGTGTTAAGGGCTTCAGGGCTGTTGGGGCTTTTGGAGTTTAGTCTTCAGGTCTGGGCTTTGGGGTTCTTAACGGTTAGCTTAGGGGTTCTGCGTTTAGGGTTTAAGGCTTGAGGCTTTAAGGGTACTTTTTAAAACCCTCTGCCTGAAACATGTAAAGGGCAAGCTTTGAGCGGAAATCCAGGTGTGGGGTTCCAGGGTTTCGGGCTTAGGGCTCACCAATGGCAGACGCCTCGGAAAAGGTGTTAACTGCGGTAGGTCTTGGGGTGGCAGCCCTACATGATCCCAAAAGCTAGACCTTGTTCGGGTCATTCTCCAAATTAGAGTCCTTTCTTCGGTCCCCCAGAATAGTGCGGCACCCTTATAAAAGGGACACTAAAAGGAACCTTAATTTAGAGAACAATTCATGTGTTGCTGGGGTGGGAAGGGGATTCGCGGTTTCGTGGTCTCGGGGCTAGATTTTGTTTGTCTCGGGATAGTATCGGCGATGGTCTTGCTTAGGGCTCTTTGACATCTTAGTGTAAAGCTCACGCAAACACTAGTCACTAGTTTAATTATTCAGGCTTCAAAAAATATTTATATATATATATATGCATGCTAACCCCCCCCCCCGAAGAACTACCGCGACGTGCCGCGACACCGCCACCAATCCTCCTACATTTGGGCTTCTGGTGTATGATTCTGTTTTGAAGTTCCGAAGGGAGAGCATAGGTATGACGGCAGCCGCCTTCATTCTCAATTCTTTGCGAGCCTTTACGCAGATACTCCGAGAGATGATTAACGATGAAAGTTTCTGTCTGAATACCCGAACATCAATATGGGCCCGAGTATTAACTCCCAAGATAGCCTTCACTGTCGTCTCAGATCAAAGCCCTAGCAATACGTATGAATGAGCATGAGCCTTGATTGACTCCTATTCCTAAACAACAGTATCCCAATGAGGTTTGCCATTAGCCCCTACATTGGCCCCAATGGTGACAGTAGTACTCTGTTTCACATTCACACGAGAAAAGATGCCTTCTAGATCAACGTCTTAGTTCGTATGGATTAAAATGCTATGCCGACTAGTAACCCCAGTATACATCCCCATATTAATATCCATATGAGCGGCCGTCAAAATTATGGAAGAGCAGAGTTAGTCTACAGCGGACATGAGATAAGCATAAATCGAGATTTGATCTGGAGAACGATAGGGGACACGAGAAAAACGATAACGCAGCTATGCATGTCAGAGTCAGGACTCTAAACGAGTCATTACCAGTACTAAAGTTGTACTACAACCAAGCACAATCCAGCCTGAGCGCCAAACGAGCCATTTCCAGTACTAAAGTTGTACTATAACCAAGCACAATCCAGCCACGACCCCAAACGAGGCANCCATTTCCAGTACTAAAGTTGTACTATAACCAAGCACAATCCAGCCACGACCCCAAACGAGGCATTTCCAGTACTAAAGTTGTACTACAACCAAGCACAATCCAGCCAGGACCCCAAACCAGGCATTTCCAGTACTAAAGTTGTACTACATTACAATCAAGCACAATCCAGCCAGGACCCCAAACGAGGCATTTCCAGTACTAGAGTTGTACGACAACCAAGCACAATCCAGCCAGGACCCCAAACAAGGCATTTCCAGTACTAAAGTTG
>BGNK01003327.1:10340-49981 GCA_003297005.1 Symbiodinium sp. clade A Y106 | reverse complement strand
AGCTGGGCACAAGCAACGTTGACCGTTAAGCAGCTTTTTGTTGAGGTTTTCGGCCCAGTTTGCAGGCCCAGATTCCGGACACCAAGCCAGCTTCATGATAGAGTGCCCTGAATGTATATTGCATATCAAGTATTTCTCACATCCCCCATGCTCTCCACAACCCCAACGGCTTGACACGGAGGTTATGGAAAGTTCGCCGCTCCAGATCTTGAGTGAAGGGGGGTTGACGGGTTAACGGGTTAACGGCGTAGGACGTAGGCATTTGGGTTTGAGAATGCCATGGAAACTTCGAGTTCGGGGACATTACGATCTTAGCAGAGTAGGTCTTGAGATTCAGATTTAGGGGTTTCGGGGTTCGAGACTTTAAGGGTTTGGGGTTCGTGCTGAAAGGTTGAAGTTAAAGGTGTTGGTGCTTCAGGAGTTGACTGAGGTTTTGAGCAGCAACAAGAGTTTAGGTTTCAAGATTGATGGATGAGGGCCAAAATCAGATGTCATTACGCACACCATCACAAAGTCAGTATCACAGCCATCACCTGCATTAACAATTGAACACCAATGCCATTACCACCACCACGACTATAACAAATCCTCCCAGAAGCACACCTCGTTCACACCCCATGCCAACACCACCACAACGCACAATTCATCCAAAGGGACAGGCAAACTAAACCGTCATGTGCAACTCCTCAAGCTGTTGCGCTCCGGACCGTGCCCTCAAACCCTTGAAGCCCGGAGCCTGTAGCGCGAGCCCCGAAGCTTCCCGTTTGTAATATTCGTAAATCTAAACGCGTCAAAACCCCGGCCGCAAAACCCTTCATTCCTCACAGAAATCCCTGGGACGTGAATCTTCCAGTCCCCAAACCACCTAAACCCCTAAGACGCACCCCTTCCCGGAACTCAGTAACTCGGCTACCTCCTGAAACCCCAAACCCGGAGCGCTGGCAAGCTACTAATCGTAACTCCTCAAATCCGAAGCCGTAAATGCCTGATCCCCTTAGAGAGCTTAAAGCCAAAATCCTTTGAACCACTGTCGCTCTGAATCCCAAATGATTTCAGGCCTGCTGCAACGCAGACATGGCAGCAACAAACAAACAACAGGGGAATTATTGTTTCGCGACACGTATTAAGATGAACATGTTTTTCGATCTGGGACGAAGAAGGCCCAAGTTGACTTGGCTTTCAGCTCTCCTTCGCAGCAGGAATATCAGTATTTCAGGGGTGGTAGCTTGTAGCTGAAAGTTCCCGTTGTGCAAACAGTTCGTTAATCATCCAAGTCAAAGGACAAAAAACTGCAGCGTTTTCGATTGAGAACAGATCCTCTTGCCAATCGTTTGACAGTCTGTGCCTGGATGCGTCCATTCGGTGCAACCGTATGACATACCTACCGTAGTTTGTGTGTGCTCGCGCACAAATGTTTGATCTTTGTTTGCTTTGTATTTGAACCCCGGTTGCACGAACATCTAGGACGCCATCGGTGGTTTTGTTGTATCCGGATCAAACGAAGGCTCTGCATTTGCAGCATGGCGGTAGTGCAGCAGTTGATTCCACACCAGATATGGACTCGAGTTTGCTTCAACCAAAGCATGTTGCGGTTGAAGTAGATAGGATAGAGCCGCCAGCCATGACCTTGAGCAGAAGCTTGGTCTTGCTTGTCACTGGAGCATTATTAGCAAGACAGGCAGGGGCCCTGTTGCGGGTTTGTGCTTGTGCTGCGTTGGTGTGGCCTCTGTAGTCGTTGGTCAGACGGAATTCAGGGTGTTTGTCTTCCGATCGTGGCTTCAGGAGCTTGAAGGCACATGCTCGGCACCGCCATGTTGCAACAGTGTAAAAATGGTGATGGTATGCCAAAGTTGAAGCAAGACCTGTTTACTCCCAAAGCACCTGTTTTCGTTGCCGCCTTAACTTCGAATTCGCCCAGACCACCTGTCAACCACGTAGCTCGAAATTTCTGAAATCAAAAGACCTCGACTCATTCACTCGTAAATGGGCGGGCTACAGGTCTGACTCGCAGCAGCTGCTGTCATACAGTTGAGTATTCCCGCATTGTAGGTCCTTGAATCCTAAACCGCGCAAACTCTTCGTCAGGTTGCGTTCGTCGCAAGCTTGTTACAGCCAGCGGATGCGAGGCTTGCAGCCGGGGATGGTGAATGGTGCAAAAGGTCCTTGAACCCAACGACCACGCAACTCCTGAACTTTATGCTGATATCTTTGTCGTAGTCGTAGAACCGATGGTTTCTGTCTGGGCATGTGTGACGAAGAAGCTAAGAAGCGCATGTGCCAGGGCCGGTCATGTGTCTCGGGCAGCAGTTGGACGTGCGGGGCCCGGAGTTGTGCAAGGCCCTTGAGAAATGAAAACATGTTAGCAATCTTCGTAACAACAGCACAAGTGGCCTCTACTGCAGTTCTACTGCTGCTACTACGACGACGACGACGACCACTAGTACAGCTGCTACTGCTGCGACTACTGCGATTACTGCTACGACTGCTACTACGGCTACTGCTGCCAGTACTGCTACTGCTACTGCTATATACAGCTTCTGCTTCTGCTCCCGCTCCTGCTACAGCTACAGCTACAGCTACAGCTTCTGCTGCTGCTACTGCTGCTGCCCCGGCTACGGCTACGGCTACGGCTACGGCCACGGCTACGGCCACGGCTACGGCTACTGCTACTGCTGCTGCTGCTGCTACTGCTGCTGCTACTACTACTACTACTGCTGTTTTTTGTTATTAACATCATTATTACCATTAATATTTCTCCCATGAATCCGATTCCTCGTGCTGAACTTCCACTGTTTGTGCTGTTAACTGCGTGTGCTCGCTCCTTCTGCTACTCCTACTGCTTCTAGTCCCAGCGCATCTACAACTACTGTGATTTTGTACATTGCAAGCATGACAAGCATACTTGTGTGAGTATTGATCGCCTGATTCGGAGGACTGGCTGGTGCGGGGGCGATGTGGGGAGACTGTGTGCTTTTTCACTCAGCGTCCTGATCATGCCTCCCTGACTTTTATGTTATGATGTTCCATCTTACCAGGCTTGAAAAAACAGGCCGTTGAATTTTCTGTGAGCCGATCTATTCGGCCCGGTTCCAGTTGACTTTCTTGATGCCAAGGCCCTTATTCTTATTCATACCATGCTGTGCCCCAAGTGCACCTGGAACATCCAATCCAAGCTACTTGCACGCATGCACACAGCACGCATGCGCACACGCACACACACACACACACACACACACTTGCTGACCAGTCATCCCGTGGGCTGCTGTTTGTGTTAGGGTTACTGGTTCCTGTCTTTTACTTCGTAATCATCACGTCACAACATCGGCCGACTATGAAACAACGGCTTCTTGAGGGTATAAATTTGGGCGGCCATCGCAGGTACGTGAAGAAGGCGTCCCTTCTTCATATCACAGCAANCAACATCGGCCGACTATGAAACAACGGCTTCTTGAGGGTATAAATTTGGGCGGCCATCGCAGGTACGTGAAGAAGGCGTCCCTTCTTCATATCACAGCAAATCTGGACGGTCTTTGTTATGCAGCGCAATCCAGAAATGCTCGCTGCCCCCCTGCTGACATGACTGCGGAAACGGTAAATCCTACATCCTTAGGAACAGGAGTTGTGCACACACACAACCGGCTGAACCGGCAAACAGTATTTAGTGCAGGTCAAAACTCTCAGGTTGTGTATTGGCAAGTCGTGTTGGAGGCAACTGCTGAGGACTGTCCAAATGACATGACATGTCACCCAAGGCTTGATTGCAAATGTTAGAAAGGACTCCTAGTGGGTGAAACATATCAATGACTGTGTTGGCTACTTCCGTCATTCATTCAGAAAGCTTGGCTTGTTGCTGGGGTAGTTCACGGATCAGTACTTGTAAGAAATTAGGTTGAGGCTTTTCCAAACGTCAGACTGTAAACTCTTCTTCACGATGGTGGAATAGATCGGTCCATAATCAGTGCAACTGCATGGCATTGTATGGCGTCACATTACAGAGTGACTCACCGCCGGTGACGAAACTCTTAGTTCATGCAGGCTGAAAAAAGAAAGCTCAGCAAGATATCAATTAGAGCTGTCTGTACTTGCTCAAGACGTACGGCTACGCTTCCTCTTTTGAATGGGTGAGGTGCTCTCAGAGGCCACCCTAGGAGAAGAGTTCGATGAGACGGCTGCAGCAGTTGACGAATTGGTAGTCTCCAAGGTACTGTTCATCTGACGCAGTGGGTTAACTCTGGATTGTATCCACGCAGTAGTGACTGGAAACCACTCACAGTACCAAGTCTGGGTGTCTTCAGTCTGCTTCCAACACCAACGCCAAACAACCAAGGATGCAGGAGGTGTACGACTGCGCTCACGAGATGTCTCCAAGTGAACAGCTGAAGCAGGGGCTCGGATCTGATGCATCTAACATGGGATGAACAACGATGATCAATAGGTGTATGAACAAAGGCTCCTAATCAAACACTGCGTCGCGAATATGAGATGGTCAGACTGTCTGTCAATGTGCAACCAAGCACTATAGAAAGCAGCTGTTTGGTGTCGTTCTGGGCCATCACTGTTGGGTGCTTAATGTGACACTGTTCAGAACGAAATATAAGCGGTGCACAATGATGGTTGAGTTAAAGATCGAAGTCGAGGAACTGTTCAATGGCATCACTGCAGATAACATGTTCATGCTCAGCAGGGGCCTGGTAGAAAGAATTGCATACACACGTAACAGGCACAGGCAGTGCTGGTAGATTTAGACAAAACGAAGATCATGAAAAAACAGGCCTTGCTTCAACGGAGGCTGCTGAGTTACTAGGCTCAATATCGCATCGCTTTTTCACTTCTGCTTGAGAACATGCTGCACTAGGTGGAGCGTCGAGGCAAACCGCTTCTTGGGACCGGGTTTTTCTTTAACAAGCTGGTCACCATGTTTTTCAAAAAGTTCAAGACGAGTTGTGCGCGATTAGGCAAGAAGAAATCATCTTGAAGGTGATTCGTTTGCTGCATCTGCCGGCAGAACTTCTGCTTGAGGGACGGTATGACCTTGATCCTAACGCGGTCTTTGTCCTCCTCAATCATGCGGAGCCGGCGTTTCTGTCGGACTGGAGTCTTGGGTGGTTCATGTAAGGCACATCGTCCGCTAGAAGCTTCAGAACTGATTGCGCTGCCAACGCTGGCAGAATCTGGTAGTAGGTCTTGATCAGATGCAGAAACTGCCGAAGCGGAGTCTGGTAGCGGGTCTTGATCGGAGTCAGAAAGATCCCCAGAATCCAAGCTTTGGCTGCACAGTTCAGCACCATATTCACTCGACAAATCGAAGCTTCCATCCGAGCAGGACATGTTGATTAGCACTACAAGGCTCGAGCAGCAAGAACTGTGAATGAACACGTTAAGAACTTGCACAATTGTACAACTTGAAAGACCTGGCCTAATGGACTGACAGGCAACGCAACCAGCTGTGAACAAATGTTTTCTACTGGTCGCAGTCAGGTGCCGTGCGTACAAACTGAAGGGGTGAGAGCGATTTGAGGCAAGTGATCTGCTGAGTATACGGAAGGTGTTGGCCCTCCTGTCGGAGTTGAAAAGACGAAATAAACCATTCCACGGTATCGTATCGAAGCTGTGCAACACGTAGAAGGCGGCGGGTGTTAACATAGAACTGGTTGAGAACTGCCCTCTTAATGGACTGGAACCAGCTTCTGCAAACACTGGCAAAACACAACACATGGGGGAATGCAGGCGCGTCAAAGATCAATGTGGCAAGAGCAGTGGGTCCTTGCATGAAGTAGGGAGGTACATCCCCGTTCTTGGCAATCTTGTACGAACATCTCAAGCTCACAGACCATCTCGTTTCCATGTCGTTGCAACATTGTCTCAATGGGCTCTGTCGGATATCCCTGAGGGTAAGAGTAGAAGAAAAGTAGATGTCGCGTGGTGGTCAGAAAGTCAATCGTAATGGTCAAGTCGCACATGGCAAGAGGTTAGCACAAGTTGTAGATTGATCCAACAAAGTAGTCTGTGGGAAATCAACTTGAAAAATGCAGTAAACTGTGTTCGGTTCCTCAAACGATGAGTAGTGCAACGTATCAGGATGCACTCCGAACTGTTGAAGCTTGTGCAAAATTCTGGACCGATGGCTGTCCACTTGAAAGAATGAAATGGGTGTTGCAAAATGAAACAGCAACACCAACGACATCAAGGTGTGCACCCAGATCAGCGGGATCTTGGGAATCCCATCTCCATGCTCCAACATGAAAGCTGCAGCACTTCCCAAAATGCACNGCAACACCAACGACATCAAGGTGTGCACCCAGATCAGCGGGATCTTGGGAATCCCATCTCCATGCTCCAACATGAAAGCTGCAGCACTTCCCAAAATGCACACAGCCGAAGCAAGTTGCCTACGAACTGCAACACGCTGGGTACTCACGTGTGCTGCTTGGGTGGCTAGTCAAGCAGCTTGAAATTGACATGCACCGATAAAGGTCGACAGGTTATGGAAAGACATCCTGTCTGCATGTTTCTTCTGTAAGCCATATCTCACTGCCGTTTCGGCCAGGTCTTGCTTGTGGCTTCAGAAGCCTGAAACACGGAGCATATATCTGCAACGTGTTTCTTAAAAGCACTGGCTTTGCCACGAAATTGGCTCTGATGTTTCTTGAGCCATTTCTCCACTGCTTCATTGCTNGAGCATATATCTGCAACGTGTTTCTTAAAAGCACTGGCTTTGCCACGAAATTGGCTCTGATGTTTCTTGAGCCATTTCTCCACTGCTTCATTGCTGGTGGAGCCGGGAACTGAAGGTGGAGTGGTCAGCTCCTTCTCCAAAATTTCTTCAGCGGGAGTCTTAGTTCCCTTGGTTGGCAAAGATGGGCCAGTAGAGCTTGGGCTGTTCTGAGCTGCCCTCGGCTTCTTCTCAGGAGTTAAAGCAATTCCAGCTTCCTGCAGCTTCCTCTTGGCTTTTGCCAGCTCCGCACTTTCAGGACTCTGGGAGCTCGACGCCGCCGATGCAGGGGCGTGGGATTTGATTGTTGAAACAACTTCGCCAAGCAGAGGCTGCATGAACCTCGCTGACTCTTTGTGCTTGTCTGGAGGAGCTGGGCCATGCATATGAGCTGCCACAGCATCCAAGTCAATACGATCCTGCCTGATGTGGCGAAGCAGGTTCGACACAAAAACTGCTTCCGAAATGGATCGCACGAAAACTATGCTCTGGAACTCTCCGTTGGATAAACATCGGGGGCTGAAATCGTCGGGACCCTCTTTGTCAACTCCGTCACACGAAGGTCAGCAATGTCCTTCCCAGCCAGTCCACTTTTTGTGGACCAGTGTGTCGATTGGATATTCCGAAAAAACTTCTTGTTCGACTCGGAATTGCTATCGTAACATTCCCAGTCGGGAGTGAACGACGACGGAATTGAAACATTTCCACTCGGCACCGACGATTGCGAGGTGGCGAGGTTCCAGACGGATGGTTGGTTCCCTGTTGCCAGTCACGGTTGTTCCAACCAATCGAGTTGTTCTTGTCCCAAGACGAACTTCCCCATGACGAAGTGGACCACCCACGGTTCCACGACATGTTTTAAAAGAAGTGTCCTAATGGGAATTCTGTCTCAGAGCTGAAAACGTGGTCTGCGGATAGTAAAGCCGGTGGTTCCATCGGATCTGAAAAAGTCAAGACCTGCAATGAAACCTGGCATCAAAAGCTGACNCGGATAGTAAAGCCGGTGGTTCCATCGGATCTGAAAAAGTCAAGACCTGCAATGAAACCTGGCATCAAAAGCTGACATGAAGTCAGTAGCAATTAGAACATCGCGACCGGCTGAATCGAATGCCGGTACCATCAGAGCAGCAATCTTCTTCGGCCCTGGGAGCTTCGCGACGGAAGCAAATCAAGAGTCCCTGTCGACACCGAAACAACTCTGACAGGAAAGATGCACGGGCAGACCCCGCCCGCCGCAGGTAGCACGGTAAACGAATACAAGACCAGCTTGCAACTACCTGGATCACACTTAGGCATCCATCTCGCAGCCACTCATCTTGTTCTTGACCAGCCAGGCTGGACGCCATCATTGGAAGATCAACTTCCAGGGGTTCCAGGGCCAATCGGGACTCAAGGCTCATCGATTGCTGCTGTTGTTGTTACATCTGTACAAGGCAACTCGGACCCTCTCACATGCAGAACTGACATGCCCATGCAAAGTCACTGACAGCACAACACGATATTGGTGGCCACAAGCTGCACTAATGTGCCCATGCCGACCACTGCAGGTACGTTTACCTGTCTCAACTGCACGGAGCTTCGTTGGCAGAGGCCGTGAAGTGAGACCCTCTGCCCCCTGCAATAATACAATAAGACATGCTTGAAATTTTCGCACATTCGATCAGCTGAAATGCTAGGTTGTTGCAAAAACCTTGTGTCCTCTTGGTAACAGAGGTCCACACACACACACNCAATAATACAATAAGACATGCTTGAAATTTTCGCACATTCGATCAGCTGAAATGCTAGGTTGTTGCAAAAACCTTGTGTCCTCTTGGTAACAGAGGTCCACACACACACACACACCCGCGCACACACACACACACGCAACACATAACACACACATAACACATACCGCACAAACTTCGAACGCCTGGATTCGAACCCGAAGCTTTCAATTTTCCCAGGGCCCGGGGCGGGCGCTACGCCTGGAGGATTTTCCGAGGCCTTCAGGTCCGCAGCGGGAGGGACCGGTCATGATTACTATGAATTTCGTGGGTAGGACAGAGAATGTATTCACGGCAGTATCTCCGAGTTGAGATCGTTCGCAAACCATCGTCTCAGCATGGGTTCGAGCTACAAAACTCGAAAGAAGTGCTTCGCTGCCACGACTCTGCCACAGGAACCCATTCCAAGAGGAGTCGTTTTACGAGACGTACAAGCCTCGTGAGAAGGCAGTGGCCGTTTGCCGTTGAGAGGGTTTCAAGGTCGGGCAAGGGGATTAATTTCAGATTGAGTGCAACATGATGCAGTCAACAACTACAGAGAACAGACTATACGTGTGCGTAGCATAACTGGTAATCTTAATTATCATAATTTAAGAACCAGCGCTCGCAGCGACGACGACGACTACTACTACTGCTTCTGCTGCTTCTGCTGCTGCTGCTACTACTACTACTACTACTACTACTACTGCTCCTTCCACTACCACTACCACTACAACTACGACAACTGCTTTGACTCCTGCTTCTGCACCTCCTTTGCTCCTGTGCTACTGCTACTGACACTCTTACTGCTACTTCTGCTGCTGCTACTGCTACTGCTGCTACTGCTGCTGCTGCTGCTGCTACTGCTGCTGCTTCTGCTGCTGCTGCTGCTACAGCTGCTACCACCATTGCCGGTGCACCACATCCATAAGCAAGACAACAATAGAAAGCCTCCAGCCTTGAGCCTTGAGTGCAACATCGTCGTCATGTTCCCTAAAGCGAGCAGCCGAAGCCGCAGAAAGCACTTAAGGCTCGGCTTGGGATTGAGGTCTCACGCCTTAGGGCTTGGAGCGGCTTTAGAGGCTTTGAAAGCTTCGAGTTTAGGGTTTTTTTTGGGGTGGCTCCGAAGCCCCGCCCTGGCGCATCTCAGATGGGCTTGAACGGGCAGCCTATGCCCACTGCCACGAGAGCCTGGTTCTACGCCGATGCCCCGGAGGACCGGGGGAAGATCGATGACCCGTGACATCTTCTGAACTTCCCGCGACCACCTGACGTCACGCGGCCCGCAACATGCCGAGTCATCTATCCAGGAAGCCCAGCCCCAACCCATGCAAAAGCCCAAAAAGGGCCAAAGTCCCAGCCGAGGCGCTCACGAACATCCGAATCCGGGAGAAAGCGGACGTGTCCGGACCCTCTGCGCTGCATTGAGGGACTGGTATGCTGATCGGGAGGGTTATTGCTTACATGACTTGCAGTAGTCGAGCCTCAGAATGGACAGGGTTTTTCACAGAAACGATGAGCCGGACAACCTAAGTGACGGCCAGGCATCAAAGCGGCCGCATGGACAACTTGACAACAAGCCAAAACAGCAGCAAGTAGGTTTTGCGTGTCGGTACGCTTCCCACAGCATTCTGCGACTGATCTCTCCATGTTCAGGCCTAATGCCTGGCTGTTTAGACTGTTGGAAGATGATTTTTGCTTTGTGTCCACTGTGTCTAGGACTTGTGCAAGGGCACCAAACCCGAAACTTTGAAAGTAGTGCCTGCTGAGTGGAGAAGACCTGGTGAACGCTGTGACCTAAACGCTCCCCTTCACAGCCTCAGGGCCTTCAATGTCTGTTTGTCAATGTCGTTTGTGTTATCAGGATGTTGGAGGATTTCGCGCAGCCTACGTCGCATCATTGGGCCCAGCAATCTCGGAGCCACAGAGAACCGGACTCTTGCAGGGACCTCCCAAGCTCCAAGTCCTGGAGCCCTGAAGCCAAAGGTCTAGTCGTGCGCTGGGTACTGTCATTCGCAAGGGCGAAGTTTTCGAGGCGCCCGATTGGGGTTGCTGCCAGAAGCCATGGAGTTGAAGGTTTTTGGGGGAGGCCTTGTGAATTGTTTGAGCTAAGCAGAACAAAAGTCCACTGCGACTTCCTTGCCGGGGTTGTTCATATGAGCACCACAGCAAACAGAGAGCTTGAGCCGTGCATCTCACTCTCCTCGCACCCTAGCCTCAAGCCCTAAGCCCTAAACTTGAAGCCTTGCAGATATCACGCCGATGGCAGCAGTAGGCTCGTAGGCAGCAGCTGTCCCGGTGGCACTGGAGAATGCGCCTTAGATTGCCGTTACATTCTTCAAATCTGCCCCTTGCAGATTGACGCCGAACTGGCGGTGCAAGGCCCGCATTTTTGCATTTTGGGAAGTTATTGTCCGTGTGAAGTATTTAACATCTTAACATCTTCAGTCTTGGATATCGTTATGCTCCTGCCCTTATATTTGTTGGTTTACTCGTGCTGCGGGTCAAAGAAGAATGCGTTGCGAGAGCTACTCGCGATGTTGAGCTGACCGGTGCTGGTGTTAGTACTGGTGGCAGAGGTAGTAGCGGTGTGGTAGTGGTAGTGGCAGTGGTGGTGGTGGTGGTCTTGGTGGTGGCGGTGGTAGTGGTAGTGGTCGGAGTAGGAGTAGGAGTAGGAGGGACTATCAGAAGTAGTAGTGGGACTGTTGTTAAGAAAGCTCATTAAACATGCTGCCACTGATGATAGTCATGTCTCCACTGCTTTGCCGTGAATGTCGAAACGCACGTGTGAAGGCCAGAAGTATCTCAAGTTAGCCAAGCAGCGGCGATCTCGGCAGGGGTAGTAGTCACGGTGAGATCCCACATGTTTTTGGGCAGGAATTATTATTGAACTGTAGTGACAGCTGTTGCCTCTTTGCTAGTGAAGTCTGATCACTGGATCCAGTGTTTACTTTTCTTTTGGAAGGGGCCTGCTGGTGTGCTTCTTTCAGGGCAGGTGCGTTGCATTGGGGTTCTTGTGCCAGTTCGAGGCGGTGTGGTAAATCCCAGACCCCCGGGTTGTTCTGTTGGCCTTCGTCTCGCTTTATCCTACATCAACCGGCCTCTGTGGAACACATCCTAGCCCCAAACCACACTCCGGCCAGTTCAACGCCCCACAAACCCAAAACTCCAAGTCTCAAAACTCTTGGATTGTTCAACACCCTCTTCTCGAAAATTTTGAATCCTGTTCGAAAGCCAGTAAATCCAGTCAGAACTCTGTTAAAGCGTTAATTTGGGATTCTTCTTTGAAGCCCATATACAGCCCTTATCAAGCTGAGATGCATAACCTCCTGCAAAGCCCATAGCACGTAGAACCTACTTTCGAAGAACCCACATCGGCTCCTTAAAAGGAAGCTGGGCTAAGTCGCTTTCAGACTTTCGGGTCTGCACCTCACAGTGAGAAGTCTTGAGTTCGGGTCCCTTCTTAAACCCTAAACCCCTAAAGTACCCTTATAGATCCCTTAAAGGAACCCTTGTAATCCCTTACAGATCCCTTTAAAGGGGCCCGAATTTCGACCCGAGGGCCGGCTGGGTCTTCACGCGGGGTCTGAGCGGGGAGTGGAAAGGGCGCGAAATCGCAAAGCGAAGCCCCTGACCGACAAACCAAAAAAAGAGCCTGAAAACAGGGCTTGATGGTCGGGTTTCGGCTGTAAGGGGGGTGTTTGATGGTAGTCGTCAGGGTTTGGGATGTTGGTGTAGCAGTGGTTCTGCCCACACGATTTCTAGCCTAGGTGATTCGGTGGTGATGGTGATGAGGATGTCGGTAACTGTGTAAAGGCTCTTTTGTGAGGTTTTCTGCCAACAGGGATCCTCATGGTGAGCCAAGTTCCACGGATCCCCACTTGCAAATTGTAAAGCGGTCGATGGCTTTCATCCTGCACTACCTCACAGTATCGGGAAGTGAGGTACTCAACCCTAAAACCCGCAGGCGAATCAACGAGACTCTACAAGCCCTTCACTGCTACTTCAATCGAAGCTGGAACCCTAAACCCGAAGTCCTTAAAGCCCACAAAGCCTGATGCCTCGACCTTTGATCTTTGCACCTGGTACTGCAGGATGTCTATCATCCTAACCGTATCGGCAGACCCAAAATCTTCGGCACGGCTCTCCAAAGCAGCCGTTTGCCCTGGCGTTCCACGTGCCGCCGCCAAAAGTGCTCTTTGCTTCTTCGCGAATCATATTCGGGATCCTATTATAATTTAAGGTACTATATATTCTTTGCCTTGCTGTATTGACTTGATGCATGTCGTTGTTGCCTGTCCGCTTTTGACCATCATTCTCCTTCCGCGTTTGCTTCTGAAGCGACTTGCAGCTCTTATTCTGTCTGTTAGTATCGGGCGTTTTTCGTGCGGGCAGTTAAGGTGAATGGCTCGCTGTGTATTTGCTTTAATCACCGATGTTCTTGTTGTTTCAGCATACTGGCTTCACCATACCACCAGCAGCACTACTGCCGCTGCTGCTGCGGCTGCTGCTGCCGCTGTCGCCCACCGGCAAGAAGCGTGCTGCTGCTGCTGCTGCTCTTGCTCCTGCTTCTGCTCCTGCTCCTCTTACTGCTACTGCTACTGCTACAGCTACTGCTACTGCTACTGCTACTGCTGCTGCTCCTGCTGCTGCTACTGCTACTTGCTGCTACTGCTGTTGCTCTTGCTACTGCTGCCGCCACTGTTACTGTGGCGATGTCGACGGCAATTGCAGCGAAGACGATGACGGCGATCACCAGGGCTACGGCGCTACTGTGCTTCTACTAGTGGCTCCTCTGTTGCTGTTACGACATGGGCTTTACGGTTCCCTTCTCTTCGCTGCAGCCATTTTTTTGAGCTTGTGAACACCTTGGGCAGAGATCCCAAAGCCCACGAAGCCCGAGCTAGGTCGTACTGACAGCCTCGACCCCAACATGGACATTGTCCATCGCATCTTCCTCTCATTTAAGCCTCGAACCTACAGAACTCCGAAGCCCCAAGCCCAGACTCGAGTCTTCTTCCCGTTTGCAAGACTCACAAAACCTTGCCGTATCTCTGATGAGCCCCATGAAACCCGAAGTGATTTCCTCACTCAACCATCGCATTGGCAGGGGTGGGAGGGGGNGGGGGGGGGGGGGGGGGGGGGTTTCATGTCCTTCGCTGCTTCGACCCTTGTGCCGGGCCCTCGAAGGAGGGTTTCGAGTCCGTTTTTTGAGGGTTTAGGGTTTTGGGTTGGCGCTATGGGAGGTCTGGCGCGCCGTTTAAGGGTTTTTGGTTGAGTCTCCGGCGGTTGAGTGTTTGGGCATGCATAGCGTGAGGCTTCCGCGTCAGATCCAGCACCTGTCGTTTCGAGTTGCAGCACCGGTCGCGGATGCTACAAGCTGACACGAGCTGGTGCAGGGCTCGGCAGAAAGGACAGATTTTTGTGTGTCTTTTACAACGATGAGGAGATGATGCCTTTGCGGACCTGAAGCTAAATCCGCCAGTTGTTAATATTTGAAAGACCAAATTCCTCGCCCAATTCCTGACCCCTTGATGCTGTTCCTGTGATTCCGTGGTGATGCATCGTGGGGTTTGGTTCTGCCTTCGGTTCTTTTGCTTTTGTCTTCCTGGTGGCCGGGGTTCTTGCGATGTGCAGTCCGCCCCTCTAGGTTCCTGCACTTACGGTTTAAATTTTGGGGTTTTGGTTTTAGGCGGCCGGTCCAGCTCCGTATCGGGGACGAAGACAATACGGTGATGACGATGGCGACATTGGTGAACATCGGCAGTAGTGGCAATACTGCGATTCCCTTCTCACCATGAAAGCAATGAAAGCCTTCTTCTGTTTGTTCTTCCAACACTCCCAGATACCATTAACAGATTGTGACCTGATTCGGAAGTCTTCAAGTCACGCAGCTCTAGCCTGCAGCCGCTTGCGCGATGGTGGGAAAGCATGCGCCTGGGTTCAGGGGTTCAAGACCCACTTCTGAAGCGGTAAAGGCTGAGCCACAAGACTAAACAAAAAGGATTGGTGATATTCGTAGTCAAGATGCCGAAGGCTTTTTACAGTGGAACTACATGAGATGATTGTAATAACCATCATTCCTCGACCCCCTGAAAACGGTTTCCCTTAACCCATCTCGGTTCGTGTCCCGCAGCGATGGCGGGCGACGGTGGTGTGGACGCCAAAATGACGCTGGCAGGCGCTTGTCGGCTTTGTGAATCAGGCTCTCAAAGACTGGGGTTTTGTTTAGCTCCCCGACCTTCACCTACTACAGCCATCGTCATTGTTCAGCATTGAAACACTCCACCCCAGTGTGCTTGCAACAGGGCACGGCAGGTGCAAACGTAAGCGAACTCTGAAGCGCAGTCGCTGACAGATATGCACTCGAGAGCTCAAGTGCCGGAAGTCCGATATCGACGCCTAGCAGGCGCAATCTGCGACGATGCTGGCATTCTCACGCTGTCGCACTACCAGGGACTGAAGCCACCCGGTCTGCACACGGGGCCCCTGGTCGAAGCTCGAATCCCTGATCACCACTGTCGCTGCCTCCTCCCTGTTTGTGCGCCTCTCTCGCCGCCCTGCACTTTTGAAGTTTCAATCTATTGAAACAAGGCTGTTCATCTTCCCAACCTTCAACCATCACCAGTGCCAGCTCGAGAAGCCACAACTGCGGGTCACAGCACAAGAGAGACACAACCTTCAAGGGTTGCAACTCGTTCATTGGATGTTAGATCTCTGTTTGTCAGGTTGCAACCTTCCGACAGGAATGGGTGAAACTTTTTTTTCAGTGCAGCAGCCTGGTGATCCGACGAAGCGTGCGGTAATGCGCGATTGCCCGTGTTGGACTTGGTGAAGGCTCCGTCTACCCTCAAGCCCTATTCCTGAAACTTTAAGCTTCAATAGGCCCTAAAACCGACCACGCTGCCCGAAACCCCGACACCAACTCGAAGTCGTCACGCCCAGAGCCTTGAAACCTAACCTCGAAGGCCTTGACGTCTTCCCTGAAGTCCCTCAACCTTTTCTTCACTTTGAGTTGAACCTTTCAAACCTCAAATCAGCATGCGCGGTTGTTCTGGTTCGCGTAGGGCCCTTGTCTTTCGAGTAGCATAAACTCTTGACCATCCTACGGCATCCTACTAGAATACATCGACGCTCAACCCTAGATCCGAAACCTTAAACCCGACATCCCAACCCCTTCATCCGAAACCCCGAACCCCTAAACCTGTTCTCCGAAACCCTGATTCCCAAATCCGCAACCCTCCACCCCTACTTGGAGGTTCATGGGTAGTTATAAGTGGGGTTATAAGTAGGGTAACCAGAATTATAACCTATATTAGGGGACTTTTAACCCCACTTATAACTACCCATGAACCCTAAACCCTAAACCCTAAAGCCCTAAAGTCCGGAACCGCCTTTTTCCCCCAAGGCGCAGCTTCCGTGACCAAGGGGACCTCCGCGAGGGACTCGAGGGCACTCAGGGCGACGAGCCACCCACAGGCCTCGCCTTGGGGGCTTCCTTAAAGTTTCGGCTTCTGGGTTTGAGGTTTTAGGGTTTTAGGGTTTTAGGGTTTGGGGGTTTTAGGGTTTTAGGGTTTGGGGGTTTTAGGGGTTTTAGGGTTTAGGGTTTAGGGGGTTCGAGCTTGAGTTTATTTATGTTCACCCTTATAGCTTGCAACCTTAAAGTTTGGGGCTTCGGTTTTTGCTGCGAGCTTGGAGCCATTAAGTCACCATGAAGCCCTCAGCACCCCGTGGGTTTTCGCAGGCGTGCGACGCTGGTGCGACGAGAAAGCTGGGGGGCACTTCGGCAGGATTTCGGGTGGTGTGTACATTGTATTCTGCAGGTTTATGTAACTTTACATCATACATACATGTATTTGTGTATGCATAAATGACATACATACATACATACATATATATGTACATGTATATGTATACATATATGTGTACTTACGAGTGCACTTAGATATAGATGTATATGTGCATGTATATGTACAAGTGTACATATATGTATATGTACATGGATACACCTCAATATGTGGCTTTGCTCGTTTCCTGAAGACCCTCAACCAAATTGAAGCCACAGTCACGGTGGGTCTTTTGGCCGCGGTTCCTTTTAACAGAGCTACAGAGACTACACACAGAAATCATGGATCACTATAAGTATAAGCAAGCCAGTTCCGATTATGACCCGAAGAACCAACAAAGGCAAGGACCACGCGCCTGAATGTTAGTTCTCAGTGAGATTCTCAAGTCTAAACTGCCATTTGCAGGTAACTGAGGGTTTGATCCAATGGTGTCTAGAGCAAAGCCGATACTGGCGTGAAGCAGTCTGACTATCTGATTTGTAGCACCCGCTTCTATATCCCGTGTGGACATTGAACCCTGAACGCTACATCCGGAACCACAAAGCTTAAACGCAAAACCTAAACCCCAAAGCCAACGCATCTTTCGTTGCCGCTGAACAAGCCCTCGATCTGAGGTGGATCGTGTACCATCCCCACAATCGTCAGAAGACGCGATGGCCGCCCGTCTCTTTCCGTGTAGCTTCCGGAGTTTAGACAGACTTTGTGGCGAAATCCTTCAGTTGAAAGTCCCGAGACACTAAACCAAAGATAGAACATGACAGCAAGACATCAATGGAGTCCTTTGCAAGGCAACAAGATGTGCGAAGTTAGATCGAAAATATAACGTAAGCGACATCATGTGCCCGGCAAGTTCGATGGTGTTGTGGATAGCATCGCAGTGAGCTTTCAGATGACTCTTCTCTAAGAGCTGAGAGCGTTGGCACTCCCCAGACATCCCGAAGCCTCCTTCACCAACCCACAACCCTAAGGTTCACCGAGCCCCAGAGACATGCGGTCGTTCCCTTCCCAAGACCACAATGAGGTTCAACAAGAATGTCTGGGGCAGCTGGCATATGGCTTATCGCCTTGCAAAGCTTCAGCGGGAGGCGCTCCTTCTTTAAGCCCTAGGATTCTCGAACAATGTCTCCTGACATCGAATTGAACGATTCTGATTCTGACACAAAGAGGTCCGCCAGAGGTCCACCAAAACCATGCAAGACCATTCAGAATCCTGACAGCCGGCCCCACACCCCCAACTTCCCGAAGCCCAGAAACACCAAATGTGAATTGCAACCTCTCTTATCCCGAGAGGCCTGGATGTCCAAGGGGGCCCCCACAGAGGGCAAGGCCAGCACGTTCCACTGGCTATCTTGAATACCTTAGGGTTCCGGCGCTCAGGGGGTCCAGGGTTTTGTAACGGTTTAAGTCTGCATGTTGGCAATGATCTCAGCTTTTCTGCTTCCGACGCATCTGCCCCCTCCACACACACCCAAAACCTCACAAAATCCTCACCCCTAGCCCCAGCTGAATCACCTCGGCCCCCCTAAGACCCAAGATCCAAAAGCTCTCAAAACCCTTCAGGCCACTGCGAATGCCAGGCAGCGCCCGTGAGGGCTGTAGAGGTTGAGGGTTCAGGGGCCAATTTTGTGAATAGAGTTTAGAAATGCAGAGGTTTAGTGTCGTCGGCCTCTGAGTAGAAGCCTTTGCCGCAGTGCCCAGCTCTCAGAGGTCTCCTTTGTGATATCCGAAAAGGAGCCTCGACCCGAGGTGGTAGACCCAAAACAGGTGCCCTTAGCTGAATGGCACGGTTCGTGCTCCTGATCCTAACTCCTGACCTAAACCCACAAGCAGCAATTTCGACCCTTCACCGCTGCAGTCCAGCGAAGCCTGCTGCAAAGTCGCCAGCGAAGCCTGCGGCCAAGTCTCCTGCGAAGCCTGCGGCAAAGTCTCTGGCCGAGAATCGAGGAAGAGGCCTGTGAGGCTTTTGGATTTAAGATGTGAGGGTTTCGGGTTTAGGGTTTGTGGAGTCGAGTCGTGGGGGTTGTCGGTGTCGGCTTTGGGCATCTGTGTCCGAGGCCGTGGCGTTGCAATGCAGTTTGGTTGTTTCTGTCGCGGTTTCGATTTGGAGGTGAGTTTGAAACAGGCGTACAGCCCACACGTACAATTTCCAGCATACTAAAGCCCGGTCGCAGGCAACTGTTTGAGCTTGAGGCATGTCGCGGCTCACACAGCTCGGCCACGTTCATTGCTGCAATTTTGTCCGGGCGGAGGCTTGGAATTCTGAGTCTGAAACCGTTCGTTCGTCTGCTTGACTCGATATCTCCCTCTAGCTGAGCTCAATGTGCGAAAGAATCCTGACCCTCCACCCCAAACCTTGCGTCTGTATCCCCCGGCTTCAACTCCCAACTGTCAGAAGACTAAGCTCCAAGAATCAGCTCGATGAGGCGGAATGTAGATGGTGCAGCAGAATGGATAGTAATTGTGCAGATTTTGATGCAGACTAACACATACCTAAACTCATTGTCGTCATCCTACTGCTGCTCCTCCTCGTCGTCCTCCTCATCCTGATACCGTACTGCTATACGACAACACGAGGAGTACTGCGACGACGACTCGGCTAGGTGTTTCGAGCTTGCTTTCCGACATCATACTGAAGCCGGAGCCCCCCCCTGTCCAGTGTTTTGCTCGAAACACCCTTGAAACACAATGACCCAGATCCTCAGCAAAGGGGACCGAAAAGCTCTAACGCCAACATCTCCGACCTTACACCCTACACCCCGGTACATCCTTCATCGCAAGATCTCCAACTATGCATTCTAGCCCCCTCAACTCCCAAACTTGCAGGCTAAAGCCCGAAAGCCCCAACTCTTCCATCCTAAGTCCCAAGCCACCAAAACCCAACATCTAACTTCCAGTAAACTCTCAACCCGACACCCCGCAACCTTAAACCGTGAATCCTCAACCCCAAAACCCTCGAACCCACACCCCCTGAAGCCTAAACCTTTAAAACCCCAGAAAACCCCAAACCCTAAACCCAGCAAGCGCACAAAACCCCTATGACTCCTGATAGCACCCCAAAAATGGTATCCCATATACCATTCTAGCAGCCCTCTTATGGTAGCCCTTCTACTAATCCTTATAGTAGCCCTCTCATGGTAGCCCTTCTGATAATCCTTACAGTAGCCCTTCATGGTATAACCCCTGTACCAAATTCCCCAGGCCGCGGCCGAGGGAGTGGCCGCGGCCGAGGCCGCCCCAAAGGCAAAGCCAAGGCCAAGGCCTTCCGAAGAGCTTTGGGCAGGGTTTGTGGGGGGGGTTATGAAGGGGTTTACGGGGGGGTCTAGGGGGTTTAGGGTTTGGGGCTCGAGGGTTTAGGGATTTCGGGTTTTGTTTGGGGGGCTTTGGTGAGGGATTTTGTTGGGGAGGTTATGGGGTTTAGGTAGCGGTCTTTGGGAGAGAGGGTTTAGGGGTTCAGGATTCATTAGGGTTTAGGCCGCTCCGAAGGTTTTATTTTTTATTTTTAAATTTGGGTGTTGGAAAGGACTTCAATAGCGATCGTTGCATGAGGGTTTGACAAGAGACTTGTAGGATTGCTGGGCGGTTGCAGGTTGCTGCTAGGTGCTAAACTATCTAGCACTGAGTATGGTATACCTAAACCCTAAACCACAACCTCTTAACTCTGGAGTTTGGGTGCGCGGCTTTAGGGGTTTGCTGGGCGAGAAGGACAGTGTTTCGTGGGCGTTGGCTGTTTAGGGTCTAGGATTGCAGCAGGGTCCAGGGTTATGGTAGATTTGGCGAATCTCTGGTTTGGGATTTGGGATCTAGGGTGTTTTTCTTCGAGCTTTTGGCTTAGGGCGCAGGGTTTGCGGATCTGGAAGCTATCCGGATGGTATCGGGCTTTGCAGGTTTCTTTGCATCTTCTGAATAAGACCCTAAAGCCCAAGGCCTAAACCCTGGGCCCGAAACGCTAAATCCTTCAGCCACGAGCCTCAAAGCAGAGGCGAAGGCTGCAGCGGCGGAGAGCTCCAAGGATGCAGGCCTGCGGTAGTTTTTTAGTCTTGTTCTGTTGTTCTTCGGGGTTTTAGGAGGTTGGCATAGATTTTCTGCCAGGTCTATGATGGTTTTAGAAGGGGTCTCAGGGATCTCTCTTGCTTTTGGTGCCTGGGGTTTCCTGGTACTCTCAAAGAGAGCCCTTAAAAGGGATCCCTGTCTCTTTCTTTCGCAAGGGTGATGCTGTTTCGAGTCGTTGCTCAGGGGTTTCAGGGTCAGGAGCTGAGCTGCCGGGTGAAACGACAAAGGGGTGTAGGCTGGTGTAGGGCTTCAGTCCTTGAGGCCTCGGAACCCTCAAGCTTCAAGCTTCGGCGCCTTGACCCACAAACCCAGAAGCTCTCGCGATCCGAATTGTTGGGGTTTGGAATCACAATTCGGGCAGTACCCCTCAATTTGGCAATACAACTTAAACCATGATAGTAGATAGTAGGCCCCATACAGTTAAAGATATATCCCCTACTTAAATGCCCTTGGGGCGAAGGCTGGGGCTCAGGAGTTGATGTGGTGATGCTAAGGCGGCGACCAACCGCAGCCAGCGCAGCCTCCGCGGTTTCAGTGGGGGACCGGGACGAGCGCCCTTCGCGTCGGACGCAGGGCTCCGAAAGGGTAGTCGGGCCGAGGCTCCTAAGTCCTAAATGGGAGTTTCCGAAAATTGGGGATACCTTCTTTGGGGGTCCTTATAATAAGGATCCTACTATTTAGGGTACTATATTAGGGTCCCCTTATGTTCGGAAACTCGCAAATACAGTGCTCCATTGAACGCAGTGCCTTTGATTTGACCAATAGCTATTAACTTAGTATTCTTGTTATGACTGACATGATGTTTATGACAGTTGTGATTCGGGTTATTGTTATTATGACGACGACGACTACTACTACTACTGTCGTTATTCCTTATCATTATCATTTTCATCACCATTGCTCTACTTTGCACAAGTTCTGCAGCCACGTGTGGGGGTCGTGGATCGACATGTTGAAGTAATTAAGAAACTCCGTGCCCTACGTTGGCTGCACAGAGAATTTCGTGGTGGTTGTCTTCCTTACTCTCGTCTTGTTTCTGTTGCCATATTGCTGCCGAAATGGAGAGTCCTCGCCGTGGTGCTGGCTCATCCCCATATTCGGTTGACAATCTGGGGATGGGCTTGCCGGGTCCAGTGCGGACAGTAAGTTCCCCGTGGTACCTTCTTCGAGTGTATCTTCCTAAGTGGTTGCCACAGTGACCAGTTCGCCTGTGATTTCAACCATTGTACCATTAGAAATGCAGCGGGTCGCAGCATGCCTGCCCTGCGCGAGTCTTCCTTGTCAGATGCGTGGTGCCGAGCATGAAGATGCCGAGGGTAAGCGTTTAGCTTTGGTTTTGGTGGGGCTAGTGCGTTCTGTGGATGTGCTGCAAGACTTGCAGAGTTGCTCCCCGAAGCAGCTGTTTTTCCTTTTCACGGATCGGGCACCGACGAGACTCAAGCGCCATTTGTCTGCAGCGCCGTTGGGCAGAATTATGTCGCTGCTGCAGTCTGGATGGGAGCTCCAGCGTGCGAGAGCTTGCTGGATTTCGCGGAAGCTTTGGCTGAGGGCGCTAAGTGTAACCGTGACAGACGTCGTTCGCAGGCGGCGAAGGCTGTATGGCACGCTCTTCGGTTCGTTTCGCGTAAGTCGGGCTTACAAACCTTTGCGGCCATCTTGCACAGTCCAATAGCGGGGGCTTGGTTGGCAGCTGGCAAGTGAGACCGCTCGCCACCCAAAGAACCTTTTTGATTTCGTGCTGTGTGTGAGCTAGAATTGGTGGACCCTGCTGGCGAAAGCTCCTGGCTAACAATGCTTTTGGTTGATGCTGTGGAGCGGGCTTCGTTTCTGGGTGACCTGCTGTCTGGCATGGCCCGTAAAGGTGTAGGAGTGATCTTAAAAATGACAAAGTCGCCAGGCTCTTGGAGACTGGGTTGTCGACCTGGTGTGGCCTTATGACGTGCAGAGTATCAACCCCTTAATTGCTGGATTCACTCTCTGCCAGTGGCTGCTTCGGCGCAGGCTCGTCAACTCGCGACTAGAGTCTTGAGGGCCATGCTCCCTTTGTGTTTGATGCTGTGAGTGTGGGCTTGGGTTGGTTCTTTTCCTTGTGCCTCGGCGACCTCTCAAAAACTTGCGAGCGCAAAGTTGTGCTTTGGCATGTGCCCTGGCGTGCTTTTCCGTGTGTTGTGTCTGCGTGCAGGTGTTGGTTGTGATTGTTTTTGATGTGTGTCGGGTGGTGCTTGCAGCCCAAGCGCTGTTTTTTGCGCTGCGTTGTGTTTACGCAGCCTGTGTCAGTGTTCTGGCCTTGTCGGCCTCTGGGTGATTTGCGTGGGTAAGGTTCCCCTGGGCATGGGCCCTGGTGCTTCTTGCTTGCGCACGGAGGTTTGTGGATGGACGCATGTGATTCATGCTTTTGGAGACGGTCTCACTCCTGGCAGCGATTCTGCCTGTGTGTGCGTGCTCACGGCGTGAGCTTTGTGTTGAGCTGTGCTCTTTATTGCTGCCGCCGATGCAGGATGTTGCTTGTACGCTGACGTGGGGAGGCAAGCTCCAAGCCTCGGGCATGCTCAAGAAGCTGGCCGAAGAGGTGGGCAAGACCAATGTCAGTGGAGAGATCTTTGCTCGTTCTCTCGATGATAAACGCTTGCTGGATCAATACGCTACCAAGCTTCTGATCAAGGCAGACGAGGTCTCGGCCAAGCAGTGAAGGCACAGGCGAATGGAATTTCCATCATGTGGTCCGCGCTTTGCATGCACTATGGCGCAAAGCAAGGCTTCAGCCGACTGGAACCACTCTCCCAACTCTACCAATGCCTAATCCACTCGCGCTTGCACACACTGCGTCGCAGAGCGCGACCGCGCTGTCTTTGCCAAGTTGTACGTCAAAGATGAACACAGCTGAGCGTGACCACCTCAAGCGTGCGTACGAGAAATCACACTCCGGTGTCGTCCCGGTTTCATCCGTCCTTCCAGGTTTACAGCTTCTTAAACGTGTGCAAGTTGAGGTTAAGGAGAAGGTTTGGGAGTGGAGGGAAACGTGTGCTGAGCGACGAGTCGGTGTCAGAGATCCGCGATGGGAAATGCAACGCTAAACAGGTCGAGTTGTTGGTCGTGCTTCTTCAGCATTGCGACCATTGAAGGGGGTGCGCGCAGGGTAAGTCACCTTAAGTTAATGTGTCTTCTCTAACCGGACGGGCTTTTAAAAGCTTATATCGTCCCTTAATATGTATACGTTTATAGTACACTAATGATGCTAGGTTTTGGGAAGATGTGCTTTGTCGGCTTTCCTGGCCAATGCCCACTGGTCTTGCGAGTCGCACATCAATCCCAGACTGTCCTCCTAAACCCCATAAACCACGTCTCCGAAGCTCGGAACCCAATATCCCGCCCCAATAAAGTGTTTGGTGCGGTTGGCCGATGGGCAGCTTGGAGTTTTGGGTTACCAGGGTGCCACTTGCAATTGACTGCGTAGTGAGCCCGGGTTTGGGCTTTAGGCCACTGTTGAGGGCTCCTGTAAACCATATAAACCCTCAAAATCAAACAACGGTTCAAAGTTCATCTCTTCAAAAGTGTTTTTTCAATCCAATCCCAGCGCAAAACTTCCGACTGCCACCGTAAAACAGCTAAGCCGCAAGCCTAGCATTGTAAACTAAAAAAGTGAGCCCAGATGCCTCGACCAGGGTCCGGAGCAAATGGCGCTGCGAGAAGACAGTGCTCGTATGCCCAGAACATCCCAGAGTGTACATATACCTGCACCTGGTACCCTTTAACGGGTTCTGAAGAGGGTGCCCGTTCTTCAAAGAATAGGGTGTAAAGTTTGGTACCTTAAACCCTCAAGCCGCATCTTAAGTCCCTACGCGACCTTAAACTTCACAGTCCTTTAGTATCCCTTATCTTGGTTTATTGTATACCCTCATAGCAACTTTGTGTTTGTATTATTGCCATAATCCGTATGATGGCCCCTGAAGCAACCCTCCGGAGCCCGTTCAAAAACCTAAACCCGAAACCCCTTCGATCCTTCAAGGTCCCTTCAACGAGCCCTTTCCAAAGCTTAAATCCTTAACCCTACACTAAGCCTTCGCAGCACCCGAAGCCCAGGAGAGGGCCCTGACCCCGCAGCTCCCAGCAGCCCGCCGAAGGCAGGGTTGAAGCGGCTCCTGCGCTGGCATTCATACAGGGTTTCAGTGCTTTTATAAGGTTCGATTTTAACATGGTTTTATAGGTTTTCTTCTGCAGGGAATTATCGTTTTACTCGTGTTCTGTTCGTGAAGCATTGTCCTGAACCATACTCCCGCACTCCGCGTCTTAAGCTCCAACCCCTAAACCCTAAACCCACGCCACAAGCCTTAAACCCTACACCCTGAAGTTTGAAGCTTGCCTATCCTTGGAGTTCCGAAAGAAAACCGGGGTCCTGAGGCCCGCTCCCAGTGCGGAGCCGTCTGTGAAGCGCCGCTCGGCATCGGTTTGTGGCTGATGCTAGGCCTAGGGGTTTGGGAGTAGGGTTTACGAGCAACGGTTCAGGGCTCAGGGCAGAGTGCCGCGATGATGCCCATAAAAAGAACCTCGCTGAAGTTTTGGGCGCAAAAAAGGCCGGGCATGAGGCTTGGGGCTTTTATACGCCTGACCACACAACTCCAAAATAAGAGCGATGTTAACGCGGCTATGGCTCACCATAACTCAATGATGTCCAACGTCGATGCAAAGTTCCCGAGTTGGGTGGTATGGGGCTCTTTGGGGTTTTGCTGAGGTGAGCTCCCTGAAGCTTCGACTTGCCTCAGGGTCTTTGCGAAGAGGCGACTGGGACCTTTCGATGCGCATCTTTGTGTTGTTTTTTCGGGGGCTTTTCAGCCGTTCTTTCAGCACATGTCGGAGTCTCTCTCTTTATCTCTCCGTTTCTCCCTCTCTCTCCACGTTTCTTTTGATTTCTGGCCACCCGAAGCTTCGGAGATTCAGGGTGTTGTGGGCCTTGTGGGATTTGGGTCCGAATTCCTTGGCAGAAGTCCTAGCTTCAAACACCAAAATCCCTCAATCCCCCGGCCATGCAAGGGTCCTCACATCTCTCATTTTCCTAAACCTTGCCTGAGTTCGTCCCCAGCAGTCCATGGGTTCTTCTCCAATTCTCAGTACCCCTAAACCTCGACAAAGACGCAATGACTCGCTTCCCCTAAACCACAAAACCCCAATACCCCAAAGCACCAAAACACCAAAGCCCCCAAACCCCAAAAACCAAAACCCCGAACCCCTAGTCCCTTAAATACCAAACCCTCATATGCCAAACTTTCAAAGCCGCAAAACCTCTCACCCGAAAGAAAGCCGCATTTTTGCAGCTCGTGCCGAGGCCGGCGCCGGGCACAGACGCCCCTGTGCAGCGCCGCCGGGCACGTGTTTAGGTGCTGAGGGTTCCTTACTCGGGTTCTGTGTAACTGAGGGTAGGGTTTGCGTGTGGGGGTGGGGGGTGGGCTTTGAGGGGATTTTGAGTTATGGGCTTAATGCGTTTTGAGTACGAGCTCAAAGGGCTAAGGGTTTGGGGATTTTGAGGCTTGGGTGAGAGCTTTGAGAGAAGGTGCTGCTATTCTTGGGCTTTCGGGTTTTCGGAGTGCTAGGGCTTTAGGCATGAAGGTTTTTTGACTCGGGAGACAATAGCTCTTCTTGCATCCCGGATTTTTGGGACCACATTGCTGCGATTTGTGGTTCTGCCAGGAAGTCCCACAGCCATCCGCGCTCTTCCAAGCCCGAAGTGCGTTCTTCAACACAAGACCCTAGAATCCCAAAATATCCCAAAATCCCAAACCCCCGAAACCTCAAAGCCTGAAGCTCTAAACCCCTAACGCCCTATAACCCTATAAACCCGAAACTCCAAAGCCCTACAACCTTAAAGCCCTACCTGGACTCTATAAAACCTTCCTTTCTAGGGATTTCCTTATATACATCCGTAAAAAGGTATATAAGTTATTTGGGCTCCAGGTAGATCCCGAAGCCCTAAAAGAAGCCGTTAAACCCCAAACCCTAAACCCTAAAACCCTAAAGCCTTAAACCGTAAACCCGAAAAGAAGCCCTCCACGTGCACCGAGGACGCGGCCGACAGATGCTGCGCATCGACGCAGAGTCGGCGGCCCTTCGGACGCAGAGCAAAAAGTTTTGGGTTTAGGGTTTTAGGGTCTTCGGGTTTAAGGGTTTTAGGGATTTAGGGGTTTAGGGGTTTAGGGTTTAGGGATGTTTAGGGTTTAGGGTTTTTGAAGTGACTGAAGTGCGCTGTGGAGGCTGGTCTCGGTACTTTCAGGGGGTCCACAAGGGTTTGAAAAGGGTTTGAGGTTTAGGGTTTAAGCTCTTTGAGCAACGTGGTGGAAGCCTAGAAGCCCAGAAGACACGCACACTCGCCACCTCCTTACCCAGAAAGCCTTAATAAACCCTGAGCCCCAAAGATCCTGACGACCCGAAATCACACCCCAAAACACACGTAGAACCCGATGGAACCTCATATAACATATAGAACCGAAGAAACCCTCCAGAAACCCTCCCAAAATCCGACAAGAAGCAACGCCCCTCCCCGAACTCGAAGCCCTAAACCCTAAGCAGTGGCTAAGAGCCACCACAAGCGATCTTCCGAGGCCTCCCGGGCGCCAGCGCAAGCGCTGCCCCGAGCGCCATCCGGCCTCCTCGGCCGGGTCTCCCGGAGCCTCGAAGACCCCAAGATATCCGAAGACATTCTGGGCGGATTCGTAAAAACGTCTTTCAGGGTTGTTGAATCGTATCAGGCTTCCTAAAAAGGGTTTCTAAGGGGTGTTATGGGTTATGGGATTTGTGGGAGCTTTAGAGGGTTTGATACGATTTCAGGCACATTTTCGTTGGAGATATATGCAGACATGTATATTTGTACGGATGTACATATCTAAATGTATAAATGTATACGTATGTGGATATGAACACATGTAACATGTATATATGTATGTATGCAACGGGAGAGGCTACGTTTGCACTGATCGAGCTTACAGTCATGAGCTTTTAGCATTAGAGGTAGAAGAATCCCTAAACCCTAAACCCTAATAAAAAACCCTAAACCCTAAACCGGAATGGCTGTTCTTATTCTAGTCACACGAATTACTTTTTTCTGTCCTTGTTCGAGTCGGGTCTCAGGCTTGATTGTCAGAGTGTGACAACTTAAAGGGTTCCACCCAAAGAAACCTTGGGCCTTTATTCGGGTCCCTTGAAAGGGGTCTATAAGGGTTACTATAAGGGATCTATAAGGGTACGATAATAATGTAGGAACCTGATTGAGAAACCTTGGGCCTTTACTAGGGTTCCTTTTATGCATCCTAGCCTTTTTGGGGTTTTAGGCCCAGGGTTTCTTAATCAGGTTCCTACATTATGGATGACTCCAGACAAGGATAGACAGCCCCACGACGGGCTGGAAGATTCTTCTGACACCTGCCCGGTGAAGATTCCTGAACATTGGAAACAATTAAACCCCAAATTCTGTTACCCAAAACGCTTGAACCCAAAGTCTTAACCCCCAAGCCCTACATGAACCCTGGACCCTCGACCCCCAAAATCGCAAGCCGTAACAAACCCGAAGCCTTGGATCTCGAATCCTAGAAGTTTGAATCCTAAAACATCAGTATGCTCATAGAACCCCTATTCCAAGCCTCTACAGCCCTCAAACAAAACAAGAGAAACCAAAAGAGACCCTAAACCCTGAACCCCCCAAAAAACCCTAAGAACACGGCGCCTAAGGTGGGCGGAACCGAGCTCTGAGCCTCTTCGACCTCGGCGCCGCTGCCGGCCGGGAAGCGCTGGTAGGCGGCCGGGGGCCGGGGAATGGGGGAGTTGGGGTTGAGGGCTTCTGAGTTGGGGGCTTGGGAGTTGAGGGTTTCGGATTTAGGGTTTAGGGGGAGACTTCCAGGATTCTAGAGTTTTTAGAGGGTCTCTGATGGGAGGCTGACTGAGGCTTTTTTGCTACAGGGCTGTTATAGGTTTTGGTGTAGGGAATTTTGCAGGCTGTGCGGGTTTGGGGTTTAGGGTTCTGAGTTCAGGGGGTTCGGGGCTTGGGGTTGGCGCCTAGGGGTTCTTCAGAAACTGCGAACTTTTCCTGCGGCTTATGCAGGGGACTCTGGTGTGCTTCGAGTTAGTTTTCTATTCGGACTTTTTTCAGTTCGGACGTTTTGGAGCTTCGGGTGGCCTTGTGCTTGGCAGTGACAGCTCAAGACTTGCTGGCCGTCTAACCTCGAGTTGTAGATGCCAGGCTCTTCTGTAGTTTCGTTTCTGGGAGAATCCACTGCCTTGTGCAAGATGTCCATGTGTCTCACGGTCGGCCTTCTCAGCGGGCGCGAAGTCCACATTGAGATGGCGCCAGAGTCCACGGTTGAAGAGCTGAGACTCCGTGCACAGACTGCTCTGAGCACGAAGGGAAGGCTGAGAAGGGAGTCAGGAGCAGAGATCGAAGGAGAGACAGAGATCAGTCTGTCCCAGGCTGGCCTCGAAACCGGGGACCGGCTGACGCTCTATGTGAGGCCTCTGCAAGTTGCAGCAACGCGGCACGCCTTTGCGGCCATCGAAGGAGATGGGTCAGTGGTGACGTGGGGAAACCCCGAATTTGGCGGAGATTGCAGCGGAGTTCAGGAGAAGCTCAGGAATGTCCTATGCATTCAAGCTACTGATGCCACCTTTGCGGCCCTCCTTGCTGATGGCTCTGTGGTAGCTTGGGGCCACGACGGGAATCGCTTGATCGCTAAGGGAAGCGCAGTGGAATGCATCCAGTCCACAAAAACAGCTTTTGCGGCTCTCCACAGCAATGGATCCGTTGATGTTTGGGGAGTCTTGACGGGAGCCGGGGCACTGACACACTACCGAGGCGTTCTCTGTGCTTTCGACAACGCGTCTTGCGTCCAAAGCAACTTGGAGCTACACCCCTTGAACTGCCTTTGAGTGTGCTAAAGGTCTATTAATTGAGAACTGCCCCCACTCCGTAACAGTTGAATAATATTCATAATATAGACATTTTTGGACCTTAATAGTAGCCCTATTATAGACTGTTACTGTATGGGGGCAGTACCCAATCTACAAACGTAACCCTTACATACCCCCAAAGGCTGAGCTCATCATCTCACATCAAGTTGGCAGGTAACGGAGCCACCTTTGCAGCCCTCTTGCGCGATGGAAGCGTTCGGGCCGTGGGAGACATGGAGGGTGGTGCAGACATCCGCGATGTGCAGATGCATCTCCAGAACGTGCAGCACCTGCAATCCACCGGACCTTTAGACTAACTTGTGCTCTAGCGTTGGTCCGCTCCCAACCCAAAATGGTTTGAATCTCCTCAGCAAAAGCCTAAAAGCCTGCACTGCGGCCCAGACAGGAACTGCCTTCGCCGCCATCCTGGAAACCGGCGCCGTGGTGGCCTGGGGCAATCCTTGGTGCGGAGGGGACTGCCGGGAAGTAGAGGAGCAGCTGACGGCGGTACGGGCGATCCAGAGCACTGGATCCGCGTTCGCGGCGATTCTGGCGGATGGCCGCGTGGTGACCTGGGGATTCTCGGGGGATGGTGGAGACAGCCGCAGTGTTTCGGAGCAGCTGAGGGATGTTCGGAGTATTCAGGCGACTCGCTCGGCCTTTGCTGCGATTCGTGGAGACAGCTCGGTCGTTTCTTGGGGTGACCTTCGGTGTGGAGGTGACAGCCGCTCTGTCGCGGAGAAGCTGAGACATGTGGAAAAGATCCAAAGCACCGATTCTGCTTTTGCTGCCGTATGTCGCGATGGATCTGTGGTGACCTGGGGCTTTCCTGCAGCCGGCGGTGACAGCGGGGAGGTTCAGGAAAGGCTGAAAGGAGTCGAGCAGATCCAGGCGACGCGCTTCGCCTTCGCCGCGCTGCTCTCGGATGCCTCCGTGGTCTCCTGGGGAAGCCCGCGGGATGGCGGAGACAGCAGCGCCGTGGCCTCGCAGCTGAGGGGCGTCCACCAGATCCAGGCCAGCAGTAAGGCGTTCGCCGCTTTGCGTTACGACGGATCGGTGGTGACCTGGGGAAGCTTCTGAAACAGACAAGTTCTTGAGATCCGCTGGGCTGGGCCCTCACCTCGATCGGGGGTTGGGGGGGAGAGCTCAAGCCGTACGCAGTTTCAGTTTGTCGTCGAGTTCAGGCTTCTGTCCTACGTGCTTCAAGGTAGGTCAGGTCTAGGCCATAGCCTACTTCTAGAAATCTTCACGCTTTTTCCTGATCACTCTGAGCCCCAAGCAACATCAAACAAGGCCAAGGAAGCAAGTGAAATACGGAGCCCCAGCTAGACACAGGAAGCCAGAAAACCCAGAAGTCCCTCAACCCTGCATCCTTCTCCACAGGTGGAAGCCCTCAAGCAAAACTATCCGAAAGTTCAAATCTCAGCGCCTGCATCGAAGCCCAAAAGCCCTAATAGTATGGGGGGTCTGCATGAGAAGTCATAGCATACCCTGCAAGTCCCCGTAGTGATTCCCTATCCTATTCTAATCCTTAAGGCTCTTTTTACGAAACCTGCCATAAAAAGGCCCCTTACTGCTTTTACTATTATTACTACTATTACTACTATTACTATTTTTCCCATTATTACTACTATTGCTACTATTACTACTATTACTATTGTTACCATTAGTATTACTATTATTACTATTATTAGTATTATTATTATTATTATGATTACTCTTGCTATTACTAAGAAGCCTTAACAAATCTCCAGAAAGCCAACGGAGTCCTTCTTGAGCCAGGGCTCGTGAAGCAGGGCTACACCGTCGTCCGGAACGTCTTCTCGGAAGCGGAGTGTGCCTTAGTCCGCGGTTACCATAGGGGCCTATACTATTCCCATGGGGTTCCCTATTACAAGTATAGTTTATTAGGCCCCGAAAACCTATTCTAATTATTAAGGCCCCTATATGAGGGTGCCTTGGTCCGCGATTATATAGGCCTTTTAGGCACTTTTTAGGCTGAGCCCTTGGTAAAGACGTCGGGCTTGGACTCCGCTGAACGCCGCTGAATTCAGCGGACCTGACTCCGCCGTAAGTTCCGGGCCCCACATGTTTCCGTAGAGAGAACTAGAAGCCCCTTGTGCTTTCTCATGTGTCAGGCTTGGGGTTCAAGGTTCCAGCGGACAAGTGGACCCTAGGCACTACCGAACCCTGCCCAAAAAGCGAAATCGTTCCAACATCCCACTACCCAGTTCGAAACGTGCGGGTTCCCTTATTCCCCGGTCAGCAGCCTCTGTGAAGTTCTCATAACTACCAAAATTACTACAATTACTATAACTACTCATGATTATTATCATGATTGCTACCATCAACTCTCGAAAGTCTCGCTCATTCAAACGAGGACCCATGGTATGGTCCAAGAATTAGCCCAGAAGGCCTAGCCAAAAGCACCCCCCCCAAATCCCCCGACGGAAGCGCTCTGCACTGGTCCAAGAATTAGTCCAGAAGGCCTAGCCAAAAGCAGCTCACGACATGAAAGAATGGAACGCCCCCCCNCGCCCCCCCAAATCCCCCGACGGAAGCGCTCTGCACTGGTCCAAGAATTAGTCCAGAAGGCCTAGCCAAAAGCAGCTCACGACATGAAAGAATGGAACGCCCCCCCAAATCCCCCGACGGAAGCGCTCTGCACTGGTCCAAGAATTAGTCCAGAAGGCCTAGCCAAAAGCAGCTCACGACATGAAAGAATGGAACGCCCCCCCCCCCAAATCCCCCGACGGAAGCTCTCTGCACCCTCCCCTCTTTGGGTCTGGGCCTCTGGAGTTCGGCGGGTAGGGCTTTGGGTCTTTGGCTAGGATCGGGTAGGGCTTAGGGTCCTAGAGTTCAGGCGGTGCAGAGTTGGTGAGTTTGTGAGTTTTAGGACTTGGAGCTTCAGGTGGTGGGCTTCGGCTGGGGTTTGCTGGGTTGTAGGGTGCAGGGATCGGATAGCCGTGTGACCGAAAGCCGCAGGTTCGTAGCTGCCACAGGGACCGTAAAGGGTCGGCCACCCCGAAACTGTGGGGAGGTGACGCGGCCGTGGACAAGATCTGGGACTTTGCGGAGGGCCGTTGCCCTTCCTTGAAGGCCGCGGACGCAGCTCGGCACTGTGTGGACGTGTCGGATTTTAAGAGCCCTTTTGGGGGCTCTGAAGCCCAAATTGCGGATCGGACTTGTCAGTGTTGTCGGGTCTAGGGTCTCCTTTCGAAAATCCGAAGAGGCTTGGAGGCTTAGAGTTCAGGCATAATTGCCTTACAGGCCTTTATGTGTGTGTGTCTCTTGGCGGTAGAGCTGAGTTGAGATGGAGCTGCATTGCAGCTCCCGACCAGCAGCGAGGCCCAAAGTTGCGTCTTCCGAGTCCTAGGTCCTAGAAGCCAAACCCAGATCCTTGGACTCTAAGCCACTAAGTCCTGACCCCCAAAACCCGAAACCTTAATTCTCGAGTCCTTAAGCCAAGAATCCCCCATAGCTCTTAAGCTTCGAACCCTGGACTCAGCAATTGTCCGAGGAATCCACTTGGACGGCCGAGAATTGGGGAGCCTTCGCACGGGGCAAGTGCTGCTCGGATCGCCTGGTACCTCAAGGTTCGCGAGAAGTTGTAAGTAACAAGTAGGGGTATGTTCAGGTGCAACGGTGGTTCGGGTCTTGGGGGTTGGTGGGGGTATTTTTAAGCAGGGCCGTAAGTACTGCGATTGATTATGACAAGCCTGTCTGGGTGTTTGTTTCTCTCCGTTCGTCTGACCTCTGTGTACTGTGTGTGTGTGTTGTGTTTAGTACGTGCATGCATAGGCATGGATGTGGAAGATGTAGACATGGTGTGACTTTAAACACGAAAGCATCGAACCTCCGAGGCCTCTGCCAACTTCTGGGTGCCGGCTGGGTGCTCTGGGAGGTTCGGGAGCCGTTTCGTTTGGGGTGATGTAGGGGCCTTACTGATTTGAATAGGGTTTTGGGGCTTCCTCATTGTAGCTATAGTCTTGTATCCCCTAAAACCCTATTAAGCCCCCGACATTGTGGGGTTTCAGGGGTTAGGGTTCCAGGTTCGGGTATGGGGCCTGAAGTTCGCAGCTCATCCGTCTTTTTCGGATGCAAGCTTTGGAGCTTTGTCAGCGGACTTTGTCTTTTCCGAGGCGGTGTGTAACGAGAGTTCTTGTAAAGCAAGTTTAAAACTTGAGTCACCAAAATAGGATCTATAGTAAATAATAGGGGTTTCCTTATTATGCTCACTTAAATTAAGTCCCCCCAAAAAAAGAGCAAGAAGATAGAAGATAGTACTCAAGATCTCGCTTGGGCGCCCCCCAGGAGTTCGCGGGACGAGGCCAGGCCTCGGCCCGCAAGCCTTGATTCTAAGGCCCCCCCAGGAGTTCCCTGAGACCCGTCGTGTGACTTGTTGGAAAATTAAAGCTGCTCTAAACTTTTGAAGATGGTTTTAAAATGTAAAAGAATTCACGGAGTTGAAAAAAGCTTGGAGTCAAAACATGACATACTCGAAGTTTTTGAAGCAGAAAAGCAACTCCGAGTTCCACTCTGACTCCCGAGGCCTCGGGGATTCCAGAAATCCGCCCTTTGGACCTGTCAGAAAACATGCCGGAACCCCAGCCCCTACACCCCGAAGCCTGCTCCGAAAGCCTTGCCCAAAAAAACCCTTCAGACCCCCAACTCCGAAACCGCCATCATCTGCCCGAAGCCCTAAACCCCGCAGCTCTAAACCCCACTTGAAGCCTCAAGTCAATATTGCCCAAAACAGCCTGCCCAGCAGGAGCGGCTCCTTTTCCGCCGTCGCCTGGTGGAACGTGGCATCTATGCTGACCGGCCGCACCATGCGAGCTGGGACGGCTCCTCGTCAAAAGAAGCAGAATTTGTTCTGTCTCCCGGGGTGTAGAGGTCATGGAGTTTGGGTCTGGGGTTCAGAGTTTGGGGTTTACAGATACGGGTTTTAGAGTCTAGAAGTAAGGATGCAGGGCTGAGAGCTATGTTCTTGGGTTTCTGAACCAGAAAACACAGCAGAAAAGGAGTAGTCACAGCCAAAGATGAAGAACAGTGGCCGGATAAGTGATAGCTCCAAGAATGTAGCCGTGGCATTGATGATCGTAGCATCATGCTAATGTATATAGATGTTGATTTTGGATCTCTGGTGCTTCGTAAGTGACGGTTCGACGATGCGGTTTGTGGGCCGGAAAGGGACTGGAAAGTTCAGCTTCAGGGTTTGTGGGTGGTTTAGTATGGCCTTGGCTCTCTTCCTTCCGAAGACCTCTTCCCGCGCGCAGTAAGCACCAGGTTTTAGGATCCTTTCGCTTCGTTTTGTTTTATTATGGGGTTTTCCGATTTCAGGATTCGGATGTACCGGTGCACGCAGGGTTTTTGCACTTCGAGGGCTTCGGGGAAAAGGGGTGGGTACGGGCGGGGGTGGAATTCCGTCATGTCCGAAGCTTCACCTCTTGTGCACTTCGTGGAGCTCTGTGACTTCACAGAGCCGTACTGCTTAACGCCCTGTCATGTCCGAAGCTTTCTTGTTGTGCGCTTCCTAGAGCCGTATTGCTGAAGGGCATGTTTTCTAATGCGATTCCTAATGCACGCAAACAGACTATACCGTCGTGCTCTGACGTTTTCAGGCACCGGAGCAAACCAAAGCCACGAAGATAAAGATAGACCGGAATTTTTCGAGGAACGTCAGCAAAGCACGCTTGGCCAAGGGCCTTCAGTGCACGTAGCTCTTATCAAGCAGTCAGACATGCCAGCAAAGCGCACACCCCCAAAAAGAAGAAATGAACTCATGCAACAACAAAACCAAAATAAACGTGTCAATCTCACGAAGTGCCGCGCCTGCCAACGATTTCGAAGATACTACAAATGCTTCAGTTGAAGATTTAGCCTGGGGGATAGATCTGCATTCTGCGCTTGCGCCGTGCGAGTACCCGTCCGCGCGCCTGTTCCATGTGTTCCCTTAAGACAACGAATTCCTCGTGTTCTTGTGGGCACGCCCCGCAAGCATCACCGCGTCACATGCACTCAAGGGCCTCCGCGCCCTGGTTGCTACAATGCGAAATGCTCCTCCGATTTTCTTGTTTGTCCGACTATCGTCGAAGGCTCAAATTCCTCGAGCTTTTCACGCATTCTGACAAACACCCGTCTACGAATAGACCGAACAAAGCTCAATACGTTGGCAATTACAGGGCTTCAGGGCACTTTTGTTGGCAGCTGCGCAAAAGCCATTGCAACAGTCATTTTTTCGAGTTTTAATGCACTTAGACGCAGAAACGCGTGATTTCCACACCAAGGCACATCAACGACAATGATGTGATTTTAGTGATCTTTGCAACACGAAACGCTTCCCTGTGCTTCAGTGCTCACGTGAACAGGGCTTCGGAGCGTTCTTAGTGCTGAGCTACCAAAGATTCAAAACTTTGTACAGCGTAGGAACTCGTCTACACCGATGATTCATCATTCCTTCTTCTTGAAAAAACAGGAATCCCGACTTGAACCTGAAACTAAGAAAGCTCGGTAGTCCTTGCAGCATCCACATTCAGCCCTATGCGAAGTCGAGGGTGCGAGATGGATCCTTTCGGGCTCTGGAAAGCGAATATGGGGATGCCTAGAAAGCTTAGCAGGGCTTTTTAATGTTATAGAGGCCGGTCTGTGTAGGGTATTATATAGTGTACCCCAAGACCCTGTCTTTATCATTCTGGTCCTTGAATTACATTTGTCGGGTAAGGGATTTGTTTTTTTGGGATTTTAGGTGTAGCCGAATCTCTCAGACTACTAGCAGCTCGTGTGAAGGTAACTCAGTCAGAAGACAGGTAGATGCGACGAGATAGGTTTAGATAGACCACATGGCATATAGTCACTAACAGATAGATGGTTTTCATACAGAAGAACTCCCATGAACCCTAAACCCTCAACCCTAAAACCCTGAAGCCCTAAACTCTAAACCCTAAAACCCATTACGTGGAGTGCTCCAAGGTTTCACCTTTGGCCGTCCGGTAACGAAGCTCTGGAGGCGGTCGGAGTGGGACCACACGGACCAGGCCTCGGCGGGCCTCGGGTTTCAAGCCTTGAGGAGAAGGAGGCCTAGGGATTTTAGGAGGCCTCCGGATTTAGAGATTCTTGGGGCCCAGGGATGGGACGTGGGAGCGTCGGGTGGGGGGGCCTTAAGGGTTCAATTGAGGCTTTGGAGGTTCGGTGCGTGAAGCCGTCCGTCTTCGCTTCGGGGAGGGACTTTACGTTGGCATGTGCCCAACAGGCATGCCTACATGTAAAACATGTAGTAGGGCCTCGAAGGTGCACAAGCCACAGATGCTTAAGACAACCTGACACAAGGACGACGGTTTCAGAGGCCTCCGCAGCCTCACAGGTAGAGATGCCGTGCATGATTGTCGGGCCCCTAAGCGTGAGACCCGACCTAAGAGGCAGACCTGCCGACAGAAGCCCCAGGGGACCTAGGGTTTGTGGGCGTCCAACGTTCATGGTTTCAGGGGTTCAGGGTTGACTTGCACAATGTCGAGCAGCAATGCTGAAGATCTGTCGAGCCTGTATGAGGTGTTGATTGGCGGTGAGAGCACCGGATGCACCTGGATCCAAGGCGATGGGCATTGGCATTGGGTTAAAAGACAGGGTAGGAGGATGCTACAGGCGCTTGCTGCTCGCTGTAGGAGCGCAGCAGTCGTGGCTCAGTGTTTATGGGGGCGTTGATTTTTAAATACCTATACTATTTTGGGGGCTCCTTATTAAAATTATAAGTATACCATAATATCCCCTCCTTTGGGACATATCCCACCCAGTGCATAAAAGTTCGATCATGGAGGGTAAACCGGGAATCCTGAGCACCGAGAGCTTTAATTGAGCCCTGCAACCCAATCCACAACTGTAAAGCCCTCAAACCTAGCCCTGTCTGAACCCCTCTTATTGCTGTATACTAGAACATGCAACAAGCCCTATTCTGGGATGCAGGACCCGATACTGAACCCATTTAGTAACCCTTTAAGGAACCCCAATATTTCAATTATTCAAACCTCTAAACCGTTAATAGTAATCCTCAAAGGAACCCCATTATTTCAACTACTCAGACCTCTAGACTAACCCGTTAATAGGAACCCTTACAGGAACCCGTATAACCCTAAACCCGTATAGGAACCAGGGATTGTAGAGTTCTTTCTCGCCAGGGGTGGTCGCCCTGAATGCTCTCGATCCGGAGGCGGTGGAAAGAGCTACGGGCTCCAAGCTTCCGAATTTCCAGGATTGGGGTCTAGGGTTTAGGGTTATGGTAAAGTTTACAGGGTTTTGAGGTTGAGGACAAGAGTGTTTGGAGATTCAGGTTTGGGGTTTAGCATAGAGTTTAGAGCATTTGAAGGTTTGGGATGTGGGGTTTAAGGTGTTTGAGGTTTGGGGTTTAAGGACTGTTTGAGGTAGGGCGTTGAATGTTTGGAGATCCAGGGTGCCATGCAAAAGGGCCAAGGTGTCAGGCAACCGAAGGTTCAGAATCTGAGAGGCGAGGCAGCATGGCAGGAGTATGCGGAAGTTCCCATAAATTGCAACCTCTGATGTATTGTCTGTAGAGGCAGCGAAACATTCTATCGATCGGAGCATCTCTGCTCTATTTAATGTTCAGGGCCTCAGGGTTCTGAAGACCAACACCCAGGCCCAGACGTACGGGAGCTGAGCCGGACAGGGTGCTCAAAGAAGCCCAACGGAAAAATCATGCTTTTACCGCCCAGAGTTGCGCGTAGTTGCTGCGATGCTGACTTGAAGCAAAGTATGCTCTGGACCTTGAGGCGCATCTTGAGGCTTGTGGGCTCTCAGGTTGGGAGTCGATGCCCGTGCATACATGGAATTCGCACGGCTGCATCGCCCATCCTCTCGCACCTCTAATGCTGTCCGGAGACGCTTCAAGGGTGCGGAGATACTTGCGGTGCAGTGAACTCAGAAATTCTTGGCCTTCCTAACGGACCCGCGAACCAAAGAGCCGAAATGCATCCGAACGCAGAGCTTCATGCTTCGTATTTGGAGCATGTCCGGTTGTCACTGGGCGATCGTTTCGCGAATCGGGGAATTTTGCCTTGTGGCCGTTTGCACGAGGATTGAATCGGTTGTGCAGCAAAGGAAATCGTTTCTATCAGGGCCTCCAGACTTGGGGATCAATCAAAGAGTTTCTGGAACGTTCGTTGATCGCATGTGTAAGTGTTAGGAGCTCAGAGCGTCGTTCTGCATAAATAACCGTGCTTCACATTGCTTCATTTTCAAACATGCAGCCGATCCTCCTGAAGGTGTTACAAGAGGATTAGCGAATGCCAGCTTACGGGATCTTGCATGCTTGAGAGCTCAGGGTGAACATTTGGGAACGTGCCAAAGCCCCACGGTTTTTCCTGGTTACATCGCCTCTGCAGGATTTGGGGTGTCGGGTTCAGGAAGACGCAGGCCACGGCACAATCTTTTCTGGCAAGATGTTCTTGCCGCACAGTCCCTCTATGAAAACAAACAGAGGTTAAACCCAGCACGTTGATTTGAGCAAACTTTCTTCATGACGTTTATAGCTATAAGAACATGTTTCCACCATGATTCCTGTTTTGAACATGAGATGTCCCAAATCTTTTCACCTTGGGGTTCCTGCGAGGTGGAATTGCGATGTTCTTCACGAGGGTGCTACGAAAGATGCTTATTGTCCAGTTGGGTGAACGCAACGTCAAAGTCGAGTCTCGAAACATTGGAGCTTCACTCTTACATCATCTCGTCTGGGCTGATTTCGAAAGTCGTCCGGAGCTTGGAGCACCAGGTTGGCGCAGCCTTCGAATGCTGGCCGGGGACGCAGGCTTCTGGAGCTGTGTGGGTATGAGGTTTTCTTCACCCCGGCTTTGGGGAATTCGGCGCAAGTTGTAAACGGAGTATTTTGTTGCTGTCCGACACTCAGGACGTGGAGTGTAGGGTAGGGAAGTGGGACCCATCTGCAACATGCCAATGTCCTGGCCTCATGTGGGTATACAGCACGGGGGTGGTATGACACATGTCCGTGTGTGAAAAATGCACAAACAAGTTGTACATCGCAGTAGAGCCATGAAAGTAAAGCCGTCGTATAACACCATTACTGATATTATCTATTGACAATGATATCTGAAGCGCAATGGCATGCATACATGCATACATGCATACATGCATACATGCATACATGCATACATGCTACATACATACATACATACATAAGTTGCATGCATGCATGGAAGCACACACACAAACACACACACAGAGACACACACACACACAGAGACACACACACACCCACACACCCACACACCCACACACGCACACACGCACACACGCACACACGCACACACGCACACACGCACACACGCACACACGCAC